>PVJA010006872.1:0-33181 GCA_004027025.1 Myocastor coypus | reverse complement strand
TTAAAAAATGAAGAAAGATTGAGGCTTTTTTTTTTTTTTTTGTCTTTGAAGTCTCCTCTACTTCTGCTACTGGTTCTAGTATTAGAAAGTGACTAGCAGGAGTTGGGCCCCTGCCTGATAAGCAGGAACGATGGCTACACCGGATAGACTGGCTCCTGTCCAAAACATGGGCAAGAGGAAATATGCAGAGAGATGTCTTACTCCCGGAAGGAATTCTATTTTAAATATGGTATAACAATGTGCCTGGCTCAGAAACCAAACAATAGAAGGCCAGCTCCTCAGGGAAAGGTCAGGCTGACTAATGAAGGAAGCGAATTCGGGGTCAAGGAGTGTAGGCTGTTAAAAATCACCCATCTGCATTCCGGAGGCAGTCTTGTAGATCTAAAATCTGCTGACCTCAGAGTGATGGGTATTAGTGGTTGACAAGCTAATTTCTTTCATTTCTAGCTATGACTTCTTTCAGTTTTATTAAGGGTGACCTGGTACTGACGGCCAGCCATGCCACTGCCTTTGTTTAATAGTGTCCATGAAATTATGAATCAAGCCAAGCAGTTCAGAAAGCTCCCTGAGATTTTAAGACGCTAGATCATCATCTACTCATCTTAGTTATAGTCTTAAAGAAAATTCGAATGAAAAAATTGAAAGATAGATTTAAAGATCAGAGAAGGAAGACTGTGTGTGATAAAAGGAAAAGCTCTAAATTTGGCATTGCAGGATTTAAATTAAATCCCATTTGCACTCCACGGCTGTGCCTCTTGGTCCCTGTCCCCACTTTTAGCTTCTTTCACTTTTACCCTCTTCTACAGGCTCCTAAGATTTTACCTCTTTCTTGTGCCTGATGTTATGGATAAAGAAACACGAAGCAGTAGACAAGAGAGAAAGATTTCTGTCCCCATAGGAATGGCCTTGGGGTGGGTGTAACTGGCAGAAATGAGCACAGACTAAGAAGATGACCACTAGTCCCATAGTGCAGCTCTGGATCGTGGAAAATCACCACTATGGAGGAAGATTACAGAGTTCCCTCAATTCCCATTGCAATTGAATTTATACTCTTAGGGGAGATCAGCAATACTTCTTCAAGGAAGCTGCATATTAAAGGGAGGCTCACAATACAGAGAGGAGTTAGTGGCAGCTTGCAAAGCTAATTAGAATCAGAAACACCACTTAAACCATTAGCGACTGTGCTTTATGTGGTTGTTTTGGGGGATTCACCTGTGTGTATTTATTTAATGAGCCAGCATTTAGCAGCTTAATTATTTGTGCTAATATATATATATATATATATATATATATATATATATATATATATTTTTTTTTTTTTTTTTAGGGTCTCACTACTGAGTCATAGTGATCCTCCTGTTTGTACCTACCAAGCGCTGGGATTACAAATGTGCGCCTCCACGTCCAGTCTCCATCACCGGCTCAGTGCTCTCTAGAGCGGGACCAGTGTGGCACGAGGTGCCAGGAACCGAAATCTGGCCCCTGTGCTTCCTCTAAGCAAGCGCTAAATCCGCTGAGCTATATCGCCGGCCCTCTAACATATTTTTTAAAGGATTTTTTATTTTATTTTATTGTTTCACAACTTTTGTTTGTTTGTTTATTTACTTTTATGGCTGGCTCAGCCTGCCCTAAAGGCAGGGCTGGCGCAGCATGTGGTGCCGGGAATTGAACTGCGGTCCCTGCAGCCGCCTAAGCTTTCCTAAGCAGGCGCTTTAGACCACTGAGCCATCATCGTTGTTTTCTTCTTTCACATTTAGGGCAAGAGTGTAACATTTACAAATCTCTTAGATGCTCTGTTCTTTCTTAGATGCAGGTCTAAAAGAAAGTTACCAGTATTCTTGCTCCATATAATTGCGATTTTTCATTTGTGCAAAAAAAGTAAATAGATCACTATTCAAGTTTTGATTGTCAGAGGCCAGGAAATGTATCAATATGTTGTGCACTTTAAATATATAAACCTGTTCAGTGTTTAACAACCATGCAAATTAGTTCCTTTTTACAGACCCTAAAGTTAAATTATAGTTTTAAGGTAGATAAAGTAACATCTGCAAAGGAATGAGATAGGGTGTCTTGAAATGTGACCAGACATTTCTGAATACTTAATTCCACTCATTGAAAATTTCTAAAGCTTAATAAGTTATTTGACTTTTCACTAATGCCAAAAAAAAAAAAAAAAAAGAAAAATTAAAGTGTCTTATATGGCAGAATTTTAGACTAGTGCCTTTATACCTAATAGAAATATATATTATGTATACTATATAAATTATGTATATGTTTCTGTAATTTAATGAAACTGTATAGAAATTATAGATAAGTCATCTTTTTAGATATATTTATATTTATAATGTGAGCAGATCTACAGATAGATGTAATTATGAATTCAATGGATAGAGTCCAGCACCATATAACATCTTGGGCAAAAATAGACAACATATATTATGATGGCTGCATACATTATAATGGAGATGAAAAATTCTTATAGCCTAGTAATATGAAGGCTGTTCAAACATAGTTAAATTCATTACTCACATGTTTTTGGCAATGTTGGTATAAAAAAAATCTATAGTGTTTCTAACACAAACAATTATGCATGGTATAAAAAACTTAAAAACAATGAACACTGTAAAACGCTTATGTGTTGGTTTATGTAGTGACTATTCTAAATTAGTTATAATTGTTGTTTTAGAGTGTACTCTGATTTATTAAAACTTTTACTGTGAAATAGTGGGATCTTATCTTGCAGTAGCCTCAACATCCTGTGTTTATCAGAACTCTTGGTTATATCAGGTGATTACATACAGTGATTGATCTATCCTATCCTCTCTCGACTTGCGTCTGTGCATTATATGATATTCACACACTGGTAAGAACCTTAAGGACATACTTTCAAGAACACATGCTTTTCAATAAATGGCAGGTGATGACATACATTTTAAGTTTTATTGTACATAAGCAGATATTTTCTTTAGACTTGGAGCTTCGGATTTGAATTTAAAATACAGGTCCCCATGCACTCCAGCTGTATGACTTTTCCAAATCTCTGAATTCCATCATTTCATCAGAAAATGGAGATAGTTACAACATGTAGGTACTGCATAGAATTGTAACGGATGGAACATATACAAAATCCCATTTTGGTAGTTAGCAGACACAAGATAGACACCAGCAGATGTGAAATTTGGTCCTAGTGTTTGAAATTAGGTTCTAGTGAGCACATAGGAAGGCTTGAATGGAAAGAACAGACACATGGAAATTCTGTGGGAGGCACATGGATAAAGAAAAGTGGAGGAGGAGAAAAGGTATAATTGTTTTCGTTTTCTGGTATGAATTGTTCCCTTTGTAGTTATATATTTCTAAAATTGGAGATTTCTTCAATGATATGTCTTATGACTAAGGAGGCAGGGAGCAATGAATCATCTTTGTTCTTCCTCTTACCTTCAGCGACAATTAATCTGTACTTTCCTCTCGAAAGGTACCTCTTCCAGCTCTTCTGGCTCAGGGATACTTTTCCAAAATGAGGTCTGAATCCCAGGAATACAAAGCCTCAGTGTCATTCTGTCCCCTCATCCCATTTCCTGCCACTGATATGCTTTCCATGGAGTTGATCAATAAATGGTGGCAAATTCCCTGTAGAGTGTTTTCTTTTTTTTGTCTTTTTGAGACAGGGTCTCGCTATGCAGTTGAGGATGGCCTTGAGCTCACTTTTGTAGCTCAAGCTGGTCTCGAACTCACACCAATCCTCCCGCCTCAGCCTCCCAAGTGCTGGGATTACAGGTGTGCGCCACCACGCCCGGCTCAGATACCTCTGGCTCTTTTTTTTTTTTTTTTGTGGGACCAGGGTTCGAACTCACGACCTTGCATGTAGAGTGTTTTCTAAGTTCCTACTTTTAAAACTTTTCTCTGAGATCAATTTGAAGCCGGCATCACAGGTCTTCTCTTCTTAATTCCTGCTTTCCTTGACCCCACATCATTTGGTCCTGATTATAAGTTAAGCATCTAGGTTGTCAGTTAACTCAGCTGACCATTACTTGAGATTCATAACAATGGTCCTTTGAGGTTTATGCTCTGTTATAAATGTACCTAAATAACTTTTGTGTTATTAAATTTCTTTGCTGCTAAGTCAAAATATCTGCGACCATATATTTTTGGGAACAGAAGAGCATTAATTGGCTTGATATTTTGGAGAATGGAATTCCAAGATGGGCCATCCCCTTCTGTGTACTCCTGACTGTCTCACATTATGCCAGTGATGCAGAAATCGAAAAGACTGGTATAGAATGACAGAGTGAGCTCAGTTGACTTGCCTTATAACAGCTCACTCTCATGAAACTTCTTGAGATTACTATTAATCCATTGCAACAGTGGAGTCCCATGAGATACACGCATGGCACGATGTCTCACTTTTAAAAGTTTCCACAACCTTGCAACATAGCCTCACTGAGGGTCAAAGGTATGACCTGGTTGTTCCTGAGTTTTAGAAGAAGATACAATGGAGGAAAGTGTGTGACTGCACTGCACTTGCTTTCATTACCTTCTAAAAATCATTCTCCATAACAAGTGCTTGAGCCTAACATCACTGTTTTTCTGAGTAACAAGTGTCTTACACTTAACGTGGAAACAGTATTTTCCTCCAACTATTGATATTCTAGTACATCCTTATAGAATGTGATAAAAATAGTTGGACATTTTTATACAGCAATTTAGAAATCTAATCAAATATAAAATTGTAGCCTGTCAGTCCTATTGCATTTTTCCTTGTCTCTTATTCTCTCTAATTACTTTTTTTTGTATTTTTAAAAACAAATATTTACTTGAGAGTATAGCAATAATTGAAGTGACATTAGAAGCAGCACATATCTAAAAGACCAGAATGACAGGCATTCCAAGTGTGGTTTTAGCATTACAGATTGTTATTCTCAGTGTCAAAAACTAAGCTTCTATTCTGTAGTGTTAACAACTTAAGTTTGTAGACCAAAAAATTAGAGAAAAATAAGGACTGCAAGGATAGCCAGTATTTTGTACCTAGACCTTCAAAGTCAGTGAGGACTCAGGACATAAGAGAATTTGCACTGTAACATCCTATAACTCAGTGTGTCCCAAATTTCCTGTTCAAGGAGATTATGGACCCACAGAGGAAAGGGTTTAATGATGTACACTGTGCCTAAGGAGAGTCACCTAGAGAGAATACATCCTCTGAGGCTTCCACAGAGAGCAAACTGGTGAAACAATGACCATGAGTCATCCAGATGCTGACACTGACAAAAATTCTACAAAATGCTGTAGGTGGTTTCAAGGTGAATCCTAAAGAGATTTGATTGATCTTGTCAAATGCAAAATTTGCAAGTTTTGTTATATAGATCTTGCTTTAACTTGGTCTTAACAATCCAGAAGAAATGTTAATCACAAGGCATAAAAAGTAAAACCACATAAGTATGCTGAGCTGCAAAAGGCTCAAGTCAACAGCTTCCAACAAAGCCAGTTCTGCTGATAACACTACTATTATGGAATATTGGACTATGCATACAACTACTTTCTCTTAGCTCAATAAGAAGAACTATTTTGTACCCATAGTGTTTAGAAAAGTGATCATGTCTTCATCTTGTACTCGGAACAACTACTGTGAAGACAAATATATGCATTGTATTAATTATTGTGGCTGTCATAATAATGTGTTTGAGACTATTTTATTGTTATTTCTTATTAAAAATAGTAAAAACTATAAAAATATTTTCTATTATATTTGCCCTTTTATTTGCCTATAATTTAAAAGGTCTTCATTAGGTGACTGTCAATGTCTCTAACATGTTTTGCAATGTTAAGGATGAGAAATTGAACTTTTCTCTTTTTCCAAGACCAATCAGTAGAGATTTTATCATATCAAGATTCAAGTAAATTGTAAATGTGCCCTAGAAGATGGGAAAATTCATGTGTGTTAAATCCATTGTGCAGTTGGGAAACCTTAGTTTCAAGAATGTCAGAAACAGCGCCCTGTTTGCTCTTTTCATATTTCATGCATTTTGGGCCAATATATTTACCAAGCCAAAGAAATATTTATGCCATTTTTCGTCCTACTTTAAAACCAAAGACAGACTCTCAAAACAACATATGCATTTTTTGCACAGTAGTTTGATAAACAACAGAGTATGCTAATAATAATCATTATGAGATTTTTTTATGATAAAAGCATATCTAAACCAAATTCTCTAGGCTCCTAAGAATACCAAACTGAATATATTGCCTAATAAAAGGGCAGCCTAGCTCTATAAATCTCCAGCACAGTGAAGAAAAATTCTCCATAACTACCACCAACTGCATAATAAATAAAGCAACTACTCACCCATGTAAAACAAAGAAAAGGAAGAACTTTGAAAAGTACAAGTACTTCATATCTGTGGACATTAAAGCAGAGCCTGAAAACTTAGAAAGGTACTATGTATTGCAATGGTCTACTAGATACTGAAAAGCTAAATGAAACTTTTTCTTAGGTACTGGGTAAACAAACCAGCCATGGGCAGCTTCACTGTGCCTAACCTAGGTGTAATAGAATGCATGTGTTGTGATAGCGCATATTCTCCATATTTTAGAATTTTTATGCATTTGGCCCAGAGTCTTACTATGCAACTTGGACTCATAGTGATCCTCCTGTTTTCAGCCTCCCTAGCACTGAGATTATAGGTGTGTGCACCATTCCTGGAGTTGGTCATCAGCTTAGCATGCTAGAGGGTCAAACCAGTGTGGGATATGATACCAGGTATCGAACCCTGTCCTTGTACTTGCCTAAGGAGGTGCTTAGTCCATTGAGCTATCTCTACAGCTCTTCTCCAAAATTTTAATAAGTGAATATATCAGATCAAAATATTACCCATGCTGTTTCTGCCTAGCTTTGTAGTTCTTGGTATTCAATCTTACTCAGATTTGAGGTTTGGAATGTGGCTTAGATCTTGGATTTTTCTGATTGGTCACTCAAACATTGGGGTGTTTGTACTTCTAACCATGCAAACAAAAAAAGGGAAAGAAGATAACAGAACACAAATAAATCCTATGCTTTTTAAATTTTTAGATTAAGGAAAATTCATGCTAATTTTTCTTATAGCCTATTGGTCAGAACTACTGACTTACCCTTAACTCTAGCTTGAGAAACATTGAAATCAAAGAGGCTACATAGTCAACACTACTGTTTGGTTGGAGAAGACCTCTTTTATTTGTAAGGGTAGATATTTTTGTTGGCTCAGACTGCTTTAACAAAGTACCATCATATGTATGGCTTAATTACAGAAAACAAAGTAAAGAAATACAAATCATGGAGATTGGAAGTCTTAGAATGGGTGCAAGTATGCTTAGGTTCAGTCATTGCTCTCTTCCCAATTTCAGCCTTGATTTCTAACTACATTCATGCATGTATAAATCTTCTATTGGGTCTTTCAAGACTCTGAATCTCTTCATAACAGCACTATTCTCATGACTCTATCTAACCTCATTACGTGGGGCAGAGAGAATTTCAACATATAAATTTTTAAATGGATATAAACTTTTAGCCTGAAACAATGGTTCTTGCCTTAGTCTCTTACCTCACTATGTGATCTACACATGCTTTCTTGGACCATACAAAAGTGAAAATAAATTGTTTTTGGAAAGTGCTAGAATTGTGTCAAAGATGGGGGAAGCGTGAACATGAAAGTATTGTTTTTGACCTACAAGAACATCCAAATATGAAATTATATGAGGTATTAAGAATGTGAGTCTTGGCGTAGTATTTTGTGCAAATTATAATACCAACAGTTTTCAAACCATTTCTGTAAAGTTACTTAGTTGATCCAGTTTTCAGATTAAAAATTTTGATGCCCTAAGTGTCAGTCTCAGTCCTGAAAAAAGTTTGCAGTAGTGGTATCATCACATCAAGGGAAATTCAAAGCTGGGCATTTTGGCACAGGTCTGTAATCCCAACCCATGGGAGAGGAAGCAAGAGGATCATTGCAAGTTTGAGACCAGCCTGAGCTACAAAGTGAGCTCAAGTTCAGCCAGAAATGCATAGGGAATCCCTGTGTCAAGAGACAGAGAGATGATGATAGAGATAGAGATAGATATAGAGACAGAGACAGAGACAGAGACAGAGACAGAGATAGAGATAGAGATAGAGATAGATGATAGAATTATTGCTTGTCAGTGTTCTTTCAGATGAGATAATTGTTCCCAGAATTCAACTCTTTTCCCGAATACATTTCCTAAAAATGTAGTTTCCAGAATAGAGTAACATGGCTATAACCAAATTTATCACTATCAAAAGCAAAGAAATTGAGATAATTGACTTGGACTAAGAAGATTGCCTGGAATTTATCAGAATAGCTTTTAGGCTTACATTGTTTTCAAACCCTCATGTTGCATTTCCTTCTTGAAAGAAAGCTTCCCTCAGATAGTACCTGTAGTGTATTTTGTTGGAATGTAATAATAAGTTTCAGCTATGGTATACCTGTTGCCAATTTCCATAGGGTGAAAATTTCAGATAGGCCTTACTGGTGTGAATAGCAAATATTGTGACAAAACAAGAACTTTAGACTTAGATTCAAACCCTGACTTAGTCAATAAAATTGTTGATGCTGTGATGCTTTTACTTTTCACTTTCCCTCCAGTAAAACATATTAAAAACTACTTCACAAGTCTTTTGATATGATATAATTAAATAAAAGGACATTCCTGGGACATCAGAGGTACTCATTCTGTTGCATTACTGGCAATAACATTAATATTAGCATCTGTGTAATAAAGAATCAGTAGAAAAATTAGTCTTAGTACCTTATCTGACATCCCTTTTCTTCTGGTCATATTAAGTATGTATTACTCTATTTTCTTTCCAAAATAAAAATTTCCCAAAATGGATGCTTGTCATTTTATTTAATACAAATATGCATTGGCAAGTGCTTTTTCTTCATTTTCAAATAGGCCACAGTATAAGAAATTGGAGGAAAGATTGCATGATGGAAGGTAGTCAAACTTTAAAAATGATATTTAAGTATGATTTTAATAACATAGGGAATGACTTATAATATTAAAGATGACAGTCTTGAAAGTCTATACATAATACTATTTGTAAGTCGGGCGTGGTGGCACATGCCTATAATCCCAGTACTTGGAGGCTCAGGCAGGAGGATTGGTGAAAGTTTGAGACCAGCCTGGGCTACAAAAATGAGCTCAAGGCCGACCTCAACTGCATAGCGAGACCCTGTCTCAAGATGACAAAAAAAAAATTACTATGTGTAGTAGTTTTTCTTACTGTACACTACAATGTATAATAGGAAACACATTCAGAGGAAAAAAGCTTGGAAGGAAGAGCAGTAAATCACTTTATATCAAAAATATTACAAAAGAATGATTCTGCTTTTTTGTTCTATATGAGTCTAATTGTTGTTAGTGAAAATAGAATAGTACAAACAAAATGCATTGACTTTAGAAATACCTACGTATATCTATATTTATATCTGTATCATCTGTGTCTGTATCTGTATTTATATCTATATATCACTCATTAATCATTCTCCTTATATACCTTACCTGTGCTACATTAATTGTAGATGAATTATTTTGTGAACTTTCCAAGAGAACTCTAAGGGGTGGATACTGTTATTGCTATCATTCTTTTTTTTTTTTTTTTTTGAGGTGGGGTCTTGATATGCAGTTCAGGCTGTCTTTGAGCTCACTTTTGTAACCCAGGCTGGTCTGGAACTTGCACCAATCCTCCTGCCTCAACCTCCTAAGTGCTGGGATTACAGGCCTGTACCACCACACCCAGCTTACTATCATTCTTTCCATTGGATAAAATTGAGTCTTGAAGGCAGTAATAAGTTACCAAGATTGTCCAATCATTCAAGGAATTTTGGATTGGAAATCGTAAGTGCTAGCCCCAGCTTATAAAATCCCCCACTTCAATTTTCCCTTCCCTTATGAATCAGATGCAGAGGTAGCTATTCACTGGAATATTATAGAATTAATGTAAGTATAGAGCTGGATGAACTTATACTCTCATTCCATGGAGAATACTTTTGCTTCCATAAGAGAGAAAAGTGGAATGTTTATTTTGTATTTTGGAGAATCAAACAGAAATCAATGGGCAAGTAGGTTTTGGTGCAGTAAAATTAGCAGAAAGTAGGGTAAGAGTCATGAGGAGCAGTGAATGCATTTTAGTATCCTATTTATTGTGTTACATTGGCACAAGAAACATTGGCTAATTTAATGGGGGCTATTGTATCATTCACTTCCCTTTCATAGCTCACAATGCGGGCTATGAATCCTGCTACATTCCACCCTACAGGACAATGTATGATAATGAAGAGTGGAGTCGATTTTTCTTTAGAACGAGAAATGCATGATTTGTTTAAATTTCAATCATTAAAGATATAAGTTGAGGGCTGGGGAGATAGCTTCATGGCACAAGTGCCTTCTGGGCAAGTGCAAGGTTGTGAGTTCGAACCCCAGTCCCGCAAAAAAAAAAAAAAAAAAAAAAAGATATAAGTTGAGCTAAGCCTCCCAAATTAAGTAGAAAACCACTAATGGTGCTCAAATGAAAATAAAGTTTGATGTGTTGGTGACTTCAGCAAGAGTTCTTTAGTTTTTCAATTTTGAGTTATACTGAGATGAGCTTTCAAGTTAAATTTTATACCTAAAGTTAATTCTGATCCTCCACCTACCCACGACGTCTTTATGTATACTAATATGAATATTTGACTGTGCAAAACGTTTCTTTAAATTTAGTTAGGATTCGCCTACATGTGTTGAAAAGAGAAAAATTCATGGAATGAGAGACATCCTCAGAGGAAGCACAGTGTAGAAAAGCACATGTCATTTGGGTAATGATTTTGGATTTTAGCCTCATGTTGAGGAAATATAAGTATAAAGCTTTTTCTGTATGATGCTATATAACAGACAGAACACAGGGATTGTAACATGAACCGTACAGAGGCTGCTGGACCTGATGTATGACCAGCATAGAGTTGGATAAGATGCTGACACTCTGCTCTGTATCAGATAAAGATACAGTGGCTAAAAATATTGAAGATCTTTGGGATTTGGTCATTGCATAGCTCACTGGGTTATAAATGGGTAATTTGATGCCTAGTATCCAGCTCACTTTCTGCAGTAAGAACATTTCCATTATGGAGACAGATTCCTTTAGGCTGAGTATGGTGGAGCTGACTCCAGTCTTAGTGTTACAAGCTGAGTGTGTTACAGTCTTCAGAAAGCAGGCCTCCAGAGAAGGATAGAGGATTGTGAAGAGTCCCAACCAGGCAGATCTGAATCAGGGTGTCTTAAGGGACAAAAAACCATTTTCATCCTAATTTTTGATGGAGATACAATATCTTGTCTAAATTAAAGATCAGTTGGGCTAAAGACATAGATCAACAGACTAAGTGCCTGCCTAAGCAGGGACCAGGGTTTAATTCCTCAGCACCACATACCCTACAGACCCCACCCATGGGAGTACTGAGCCAAGCACTGAGACCTGGAGTGGTAGTGCTGGGGAGGCTGAAAACTGGAGGATCACCTTGAGTCTGAGTTGTGTAGTGAACTCCTATACCAAATACATAAAACAAATTCGAAAGAAATAGGGGGGCTACCCACTGGAGACTTCCTCCTGTCCCTCTTTCAGACAGGAGCTTTCTTTCCCCTCATAAATATATTCTGCTCATAAAACAATTACAAATAAAGATTAATTAATTCATTAAAGATCAGAGGCAATGTGTCTGTAGATGCTGATAAAAGGAGGAAGATAATATGTGGGAAGGTTTTCTTCAAGCAACAGCTGAACAGGAGTAAACAAAGACCATAATAATAATGAATAAAATGTCAATCTCAAATCCATTGAATAAGCTCATTGACTGAGCTAAGTCTGAAATCACGTTTATGCCTGGACTTTTCATTTATGTAATCTAATACAGTTACTTTGCTACTCATTGTAATCTGAAACATATACATTTGTGCCAATTAATGCAAACACACATGTGACCAAGTGTGTTGTGGGAGAGTATTTGTAGCTCATACAGGCAAATATAATGTTTGCTATACACAAAAGTAAAAATGCAGGTGAGAGTACTATGCCTGTAATCCTAGAGTTGAGGAAAGCCAAATCAAGACATTGCAATTAACTCCTCCCTAAAATAGCAACTTAGACCTACAGTCAAAATGAAGTAAAAAGAACTAGGGATTATATGCCTGTGGAACACTCAGGATTTTCATCATGGGAAATATATTCTATTTACAAGTAGAATGATTTGTTTTAAAATAAATAAAAGGAATCTAGATCTCTCTCCTCAAGTTATAGAGAATGCCAAGATTTGCATCTTCAAAGTGGAAAGTCAACAGATGAGTTGGCAATTGTGATAACTGTACTTAGAGGTCACTAGTTCTGTAGTCCATGAGAGATAAAGTGACCACAGACAAAAGCTTCTGCCACAAACCACTGCATTGAAAAAGCAAGGAGCTATGTGTATATATTAGTCAGAGACTTCTGCATGAATATAAAAATATCTGGCCACATGTGGATAGATTTATATCAATAATGCCCTGACCCTAAACTTGAGAATGTTTCAGAATTACTCCTGGACCAAGAAGAATTTCATGAGTCCTTTATGGATTGAGCATTGCACCCCAATAGGAAGGTTACAAAGCCCATTTGCCATCATAAAACTATGATTTTCTTGTCATGGTGAACACAGTCATCTCCAAGGGAAGATGTGATCTCAGTTATCACTGATTCCCTTCTCTTTTTAACAAGTTGATAAAGAGCATCACTTTTTTTTTTGTTTATGAAAGAGGGAGGTGAGATTTTTCCCATTTGGAGAATTGCTCCTTCTTTATTTTTTTGTTTCTGTTATTTTGTTCTTAAATGTGCAAAAAGGAAAATCTGTTTCTTTGCAACTAAAACAATAGTTTAGCTATG
Source organism: Myocastor coypus (assembly GCA_004027025.1). Lineage (NCBI taxonomy): Eukaryota > Metazoa > Chordata > Mammalia > Rodentia > Myocastoridae > Myocastor > Myocastor coypus. Next base: position 20,253 of record PVJA010006872.1, on the reverse strand, counting down.
ACTTGGAAATAAGTTTGCATTCTAGATATACTAATATACATAGCTGTACATTAGATAAGATCAAGATAAATGTAACATTGATCAGTCTGAATCCTCAGTATGAAATTCTTATAGATTACAGGACTAGGGTAATTATCTTTTTAAATATTTTTTTACTTTCTAAAGAAAAGAAGTTATGAAAAAAGTAATATCCCTTCATATATAACACGATAATGATACCTGCAATATTTTCATTTGAAGTAGCTATTGGCATACAAGGACTTGCTAGTGCTTTTTTGTTTAATGTTTTGTAGGCCACTGTTCCTTTCTTTTTCATCTGTGATTTTTCTCTAGTAGTATGCTTTGGTTTTGTTCTCTTATATATTGTGTATCTATCATAGGCATTTCCTTTGCACTTATTATTAGGCTTACTTAAAATATAGTATGACAAACTACACTGAACTGATAACTGAATATAAAGACATAGGAATGATATCAGTTTACTCCATCATCCCCTATGCTGTGTTTTTTTATTTTACAATTTATTTGCTTTTCTATTATGCAGCTTATGACAAATTATTATGTTTGTTACTATTTTAAAAGTTTTATCTTTTAACTACCTTATTAAATATATGAGTGAATGGAAACTACCATTAGAGTACTTCAGAATTCTGAATTTCAGAATTTCTGCGTGCTTCTTCTGTCTGTGAGTTTTCATTCTCCTGTGGGTTCATGTCAGTCATCACTGCACTTTTCTGTTAGTGTGAAGGAGCCCCGCAGCACTTCTTGTTAAAGAGATTTGCTGATGTCTTAGTTACCTCTTCCTTGCTTAGAAAAAAAAAAAAAAAAAAAAAAAAAAAGATACCCAAGAACTAAAAGTTAAAGGAGGAGAGGCTGATTCTAGCTCAACTTTGTCAAGGTTTCGGTCCATAGTCATCTGGTTCTGAGGAAGGGCAGCATGGGAGAGGCATCACAGAGAAAAACATGCAGCGGGGAAACAGAGACACATTTTTCTTTTTTCCTTTTCTATTCCATTGAGGTTATTGTTCAGTGTCACCTACAGTCAGAACAGATCTTTGCTCTTCTGAAAACTCATTATCCACATGCAGAACTTTCCATGCCAGGCAGTGGATTTATCTCGGATCACATACCTAGGAGTCAGTCACTTTCAAAAGCCCCACCTGTGAGAGCCCCACCTACGAAGCTTTGTGGACATAGGAAGATCCAAGCCACAGTGGGTGGTGGTAAGCTTCCTTAGGTTTTGGTTGTATGAGAATGTCTTTATCTGTCATTCATTTCTGGACAGCTTTGCAAGAAAAAACATTCTTCATTTTCATTTTTTCTGCACAACTTTGAATACATCAGAACACTTCCTCCTGGCCTGTAAAGAAAGGTTCCACAGGGATACTTGTGACTAGTTGTAGTGGATTTCTAAGAGGTGGTCAACTTGCTACACCCAGCAGGAGTAAACTAGCATCTTGCTGCGTCCTGGGTGTGGGAGGTCCATCTGAGAGTTGTTGCCAGCAGGACAAAGGTAGCACAGGAGAAGCTGCTAAAATGCTGTTATGGATGCTGTTTGGAGAAGATGCTTGGAGCTGTTAGAAGCTACTCATTCTCTTGGGCTGTTCTGCTGTAGGACCTTGTCATGCTGGCTTTTCTGATGAACTTTGGAGAAGCTCTGGTCCTCACCTTTGGCATCTCTTCTTGGCTCCAGAGGGGAAGATGGTGCACTGCTGAGGCTCATGAAGCTTGGCACATTGGCTTTTGTGATGGAAACTCGGCTTTCATCATCACTGGAGGAGCTTGAGAGCTCACTGCTGCTGACGATGGTTGTGGGACTTCTGGGGGAACTCTGGTAATTACACTGAGCACTGCTTCCTAGCTCTAGTTCAGATTCCTCAGCCTGCTGGCACAGATTCTTCATCCCACTGGCATAGACTTCCTAACTTTCACCCTTGACCTTTGGGCCTTTCCAGCACACATCCATGAAATGGGCCTCTATGAGACTTTGTTGTTGGCTCTAGACTTCGGTTGGACTGATGGGAGGCATTGTTCTGAGTTCTAGGGCCTCAGATGGATTCCTTGGTATTTAGTCTATAGATGGATCTCCTGTACTTGTAGTATGTGCTTCTTTGGTGATTCACTACAAAATACTATTTTAAAATATGTCTGTACTATAATGTTCACCTTGCAAAAATTCCAAAGCATGACACTAGTCTCATTCAAACTCCCTTTCACTTGATGTGCTTCTTTCTGTTGTTGCTTTCACAATCTTCTTTTCATCTTTCACTTTTCAAGGTTTGAGTACAATATATGTTGGTGTTGTCTTATTTGGATTAAATGGGACTGGAAAACTTTGCAGAAATTTGAACATTTTTCTGCTATTAATTGTTGAAATAAATGATCCGGCTCGTTGCCATTCTCTTTTGCTGCTTAAACTCCTATATGGTTAACATTTCTTGTTTTCCTATGATACTGTCCTACGAATTCCCTAAGCTTCATTCATTCCATTTTATCCCTTTATCTTCTTTTTTTCTGACCATTTTCTAATAACTTGTCTTTCGGTGACCAGATCCTTCTTTCTGTGTGATGAGTGCTACTGTTGATGGCCCCTACTACACTGGTTTTCCCCTTTTGTTCATTATAGATATCACCTCCTTTAATAACATACCTGTTTTAATGACTGCCCGGACTTATGACGGAGGCTTCTTCTTTAGTCTTGGGACCTGTCACTTAGATTTGTGATCCACCTATTTTCCTTTGGTGCAGTACTATACATCTTGTTGATATGGCCTCAGTGTGTGTTTTTCTTTATACACTATAACTTATTTATACTGTACTAGAATTTTTGGTCATTGTACTGTGTACAGTATAGTACTACTGTTTTATGTTCTGTCATACACCGTGGAACTATATGGAAGAGTTATGCAAATTAAAGCGAAGTCATCATGCTGAAACTTTCTATTATGTTTCTTGTTTTTCATATTGTAATATACGTATTATATATGGTTCCTCATTTAGCGACTAATTGATTTAATGACCTGGTCAGAGGAGTGGAACTAGGTGATTAAATAAGTAATTTACGTTTCAGCTCCTGATTTGCTGAGTGTGCATTCTGTATTTAATATTTTTAATCTGTTAAATTTCTTCCTTTTGTTATGGTTTTCTTACTTTCAAGGAATTGTGTTTTTGGTATTTCCTTGAAGATTTTTAAGCTTCATTAATAATTATTGAGAAATTTTTGCCAAGTGGTTCATAAGTCTTTTATTTCTTTAGGGCTGGTTACTGTTTCTGTGACAAAGTCTTTTTCCTCATCTCTAGTGCCCTATTAGTTGCCTTTGGCGCCAGTATATTTGCAGAAGTAGGGATTAAGCCTAGTTAGAAACCCAGATTTTCGTTTGTGTGGGAAAGCCTTCAACTAGTCAACCTGAATAGAGTTTCTGGGCAGACAAACTGGTGTAGTTTCTGCTGCAATTGTCTGACAGGTTAGCCTGATTCCTGCTTATAATTATGAAAATTAGCCTGAAACACAGAACTCTGAGGTTAATCTCCAGCCTTGATCCATGGCCCACAAAGAAGCCTTGATTCCAAAGGAAGTATGTGTCACTAAATTGGACTGTTAACCTAAACCAATAGTGAGCAGAGTGGCCAAGGGTTAAGATGTGCTTGCTGCACAGCTCTACCACAATAGGAATGGAATATGAAGGATTGGGTTTATGTCCTAGGTCAACAAGGACTTGCTTCAAAGTTTTGACTTTTGAATATGATTCTAGTGCCTTCCTCTGTGGAGAATACACAATTGAGGTCCAGTGAAATTACCTGGATTGTAGATCAAATGCAATAACTTTTGATCATGAATCCAGTGGTACTGGCCTAGAATTCACCTCTAGTCTGCTACTAGGACAAAATGTAGCTTGGAGAGTTGGGATAATTTGAAACTTAAGATCATTAACATCATCTGGAAAAGCAAGGTTCATACTTGGTCTAAGTCCTCAGGGTACAAGAGCTCACCTAGAGCCTGAGTCCGTGGGTGTCATCTCACTGCTTGGGGGGTGCAACAGAATGAAACCTGGATATGCAGAATTCTGTATCTGCTAGAATATGGAGTCATGGACCCTTCATATTAGGGGTGTTCAGGCACTGGATAGGCAAGGAGTTTGTGTCTACAGGTATGACCTCTTACCGATGCCAGGGTTAATGGACTTGTGGTAGAAGAAATGAGTTGGTTTCATCCTTTAAAGGCTGGTGTGTTCCTAACATGGTCCTGAAGATTGAATCTGAAAGTGTTAGCCTGACATTGGAGTGAAGGTAGCTGGTGCCTGTCTGGCACTGGTATGTGTCTGGAAGCTCAATCTCCTGGTATCTTTCTGAAGTCTAGAACTATGTGGGTTTATCCATCACTGAATTTTGCTAGGATGGGTACAGTATTGGATTCCAAAAAACGTCTAATGTTAATTTCTATTTCCTCCAAGGAGACAGTATCTTTCTCTGTAATGCAATGCATAAGGTTGAGGAAATGGTAGCATTGACAATGTGAAAACATCCTGAACTGCTGTATTTTAGAATTTTACTTGAAGAATAAACAACATAGGGCACATATTTTATAAGATTATTTTATAATGAACCACTCAAGGAATCATACACAAAGAGTGCAGTAAATGTATCTACACACTAAAGAACAAAGAATCCAGCTGAAGGCCTAGATTACCCTGATGCATCCTGCTGAATACCTAGAGCTCATAATAATGCCTTCCATGAGCCCAACTGGAGGCCTAGAACCTGTGATAAAGTCTCATGAAGACCTGCTTCTCGGATCTGTGTTGGAAAGGCCCAAAGGTTACTAGAAAGTTTGTATCAACAGGATGAAGGATTTGTGCTAGCAGGCTGAAGGATCTGAACTGGAATTAGGAATTGATGTTCCATGTAAAAACCAGAGCTGCCTGGAAAACTATCATAGCTGTTATAACTGACAGTGACGTTGCAAGCTCCCCCAATGATGAGGAAAGAAGAGCTCCTATCAGGAGCACCAGTGCAACAAGTTTCTCAAGAAGACTGAGGAGTGCATCTTCTTGCCCTCTGGGGCCAGGGAGCAATGTGCAAAATAAGGACCCGAGCTCCACCAAGGTGAATTGTAGCCATTCTCCGCAACAAGGTCCAAAACTCCTTACCTGATGAGGACAGCCAAATTCATCCAGAAAGCAGCATGACAATGTCCTCCAACATGACAGCCAGAGAACCACTAGCTTCCTAAGAGTTCCACAACCGAACAGCTTCTACTGGCTCCCAAAATCCTCTAGCAGCCTCCAGTAGCTTCTCCAGTTCTGCCTTTACACTGCTGGCAACGAACCTCAAGTGGGCCTCCCACACCCAGTGCCACGTCAGTTCAGTTCAGCCTGGTGTCGTAAATTGACCACCAGATGCAATCCACCACATTCATCTTGCTGATATGCTGGGTTTTTTCTTTCAGTGTTTGTCATATCCAGGTGCTTTACCCCCTTACATGGTGCCTTTCACTCTTATAGAGGTATTTCTGTGTATGAACAATTATCTGGAGGCTTAGAGACCGGACATGGCAGCACACATCTGTAATCCCAGCTCTTGGGCGTCTGTAAACAGACAGATCACTATTTACACCCTGTAGATCCTTCTGTAAAATTAAAAACAAAAAAAATTGGTGGCTTAGGGTAGGATAAACATAAGAGATGAGCACTTACAGGTCCTATTCTACCATTGTGCTGAAGTCTAGCCTGAAGTTCTATTCTGTCACAAAATTTTGAGTGTGATGTTTATGGTAACTTCACTCAACAGACTTTCACATGAAAAGAAAAGAAAAAAGAAACAGACAGACAAACAAACAAACAAACAAACAAAAACTCTGAATGTTCTGGCAAGTGCAGGGTCCTGAGTTCAATCCTCGGTCCTGTAAAAAAAAAAGAACTGAATGCTGACCTTTTTCTGACATTGATCTGACACGAGGTGGACATTAAATACATGCTGTGCAGTGTGGTGTCCCACACATCTGCAGCTAAATAGTGTATGAGGCACAGTAGTAGCTCAAAAATATTATAGCAAAGGAGGATTGAAAAGTCAGTTGTTGTAAATGAGGGTAATATTACTATTCGATGCACTCAAGTCTTATCGTTCCCCACAATTACAAAGACCTTGCAGCCGATCTGGGTGTCAGATAGAATTATCATCACTCTTTGCACATTCAAGCAAAGTCTAATGTGAATGACTACATCCACATGTCTGTTTCTCCAAAGCCTCCTTGTTTGTTCCAAAGCCATAGATAAAATTTCCAAGATCTAAGTGACTGACCTAGCATAAATAAACAAGAGGTAAGAAAGAAATAGAGTTTAAAATGATTCATGGATTCTTAGGCGTTTCTTTAAAAAGTCAAATAATATTTATTACGTCCTGGCACCTAACACTTTAATCAGAAATATGAAGACATATTTTGAGAACAATGGGAGGGATGTGGAGAAGGCTGCTGTGAGGTTAAGTTTGCTCATATGTAATAAGCAAGTTGAGTGGTGCGAAATGTACAGCAGCTGTCAGAAAGTAGAGACAGCCTCACACGGGTGGTGTTGCACATTTCTGTTGTGTCGACCTCTGGTCTTGCACAGGCAAGTTGAAGGAGGTAAAAGGCTCTACATTTAACCTCTGCTCTGGGTATCACACTTTCCTTCTTGCTCTGCCAAGCACTCAGTTAACCCCGGACTTCCAGTTTCAAGTTTTCTACAGGAAAGGTCACAGGGTTTCAAATCTAGTTGCTCAGCGCTGCTGAATCTAGGCCTAGTATGTGTACTCAGGACTTGAGGTGAGGACTGAGGCTCAACCTCAGAGAGCAGGAGTGCTCAGGCAAGGATGAAGGAAGCACGCCCTTGTGGTGGAACAGGAAGAAGAAAAGATGCTCGGTATCTGGTAACTCTTACCGCAGGATCCACTCGTAGCAGCAGAGACAAATGGAAATAATTCCAGTGCTAGAGGTCACAAAAATAAACACCGCCGTCAGACTTGAAATGACTTTGAATGAAGCTCCTCAGACAGCTACAGTTAAGAAAGAAATTGTGTGTGCATGTACGCTACTTCTTTATTATTCTCCCGGAGAGCACAGAAATTGTACCCCTAATTCACAGGCTGTCCATATACTTCTTCCCAAGCATCAAGCCTACAGATAGGAAAGGGTAGAATTCTGCCAATTAATATCGGTGCCCTCTGCCCATTGGACAAAAAGCAGGGGTTACTGCTTTTTGCCACCATGCTTTCAGATTTAATTTAATCTGCTTTTCTAAGACTGCTCTGTGAGAAAGGAAACACACACACACACACACACACACACACACACACACTTCTGTTCTTTAAAATATTTATTTATTTTAATGTATTTGGTACAGGGTCTCACTACATAGCTTGGACTCATAGTGATTCTTTCGTTTTCAGCTTCCCCAGATCTGCGATTACAGGCATGCACTACCATGCTTGGTCTTTGGGGCTTGTTCAGCACACCAGAGGGCCTGGCCAGTGCAGTATATGGTTGTAGGGATTGAACCCAGGTCCCTGTGCTTGCCTAAGCAGGCACTTAGTCTTCTAAGCTATCTTGCCCACCCTATATTTCTGTTCTTATATTCATTTTGTATAACCTTTCTCTTTCTGCGCGAGCTCTCTTTTTAAATGATTCAGTAACTTTTATAATTGATTGTTAGCTCAGAATTTGTCAGGCAATAGCTTTGTGAAGGTGCTAAGATAAAAATAAAATCTGAAGTGAGGGGGTTGAAGCTTCAGCTCTGTGTCAGTGGCCGTCTCACACCTGGAGCACCTTTCATTTTGGGCACCGCAGTAACTGAGCTTTCACAAATTAAATGTGCTTGGATGGAAATTGGAAAGACTATAACTAAAATGAACTATTTATATTTCTATAACTGAGGAAACAGAGCCCAGCAAAGACAATGAACAGCAGACCATGAGGGAGGCAAGATGAAGCATCCTGCAAGAGTAGCGCCTCTACTTTTTCAGCATTTGCAAAAATTGTATCTCTGTTTTATTCAAATGGTTTCAGGTTACTTTTTGGAGATCATACATATCCTCAAATAAATAAATGAAGGTAATCTTATAGAACGTAATGTTCTCAGTGTCGAAAGGAAACTAGGGAAAGTATCTGAAAAGAAAGTTCTGGAATAGGAGTTAGTAGCCTATGGCCCCCAGGACCAAATCCAGTCTTCATTCTCTTTTATAGAGATTCAGCTCCCTGTATTCATTTACATATATCAACAGCTGCTTGAGCTCTAGAGTCACTGCAAGAATGATTCAGTGACACACAACCTAAAATATTCATCACAAATAATACCATTTAAAGAAGCATATTTTTCTAATCTCTGCTGTATAGGAAATGCAAAGAATAAAATGAAATTCTGTGAGGTGACATTTTCTGATTCGTCTTATTGATTTTGGGGAAACAAGAAATCCTCCCTTGGATACAACAAATAAAATGATTTAAACTCCAAAAATAGTTTGTTGGAATACATTCTTCAATAATTACTATAAAGGAAGTTATAGTTTGATGGAAAATTTATAGATGACTTCATTAAAACAATCATGAATGGGAAGCATTAATGTTCCAAGTGTAAAAGTTCATAATATCCACTTCCGAGTCATTTTAAAAATCAACAAAAAGGGGCCAGGTTGATAGCTCTGTGGCACAAGTGCCTGCCTGGCAAGTGCAAGGTCCTGAGTTTGAATCCAGGTCCTTCCAAAAAAAAAAAAAAAAAAAAATCAACAAAACATTATTACTAATTTCTTTTTGAAATACATGGAAGAATTTCAGATTTCATATCTATAATATGTGCATACAAAGTATGCATATATGATGGATGAAGCGAGTCACTGAAAGAATACAATTGTCAAAAAAATAAATGATAAATCTGTATATAATAAAAAGTGCTCCAACTTTTATAGAACCTTTTTCAGTCTCAGAGTACATTTGAAAGGTTCAGGCATGATTTTACAGTACCTGGAGTCAAGAAAGTCTTTTAATTGCAAGCATTATGTTCATTTCCATATGCTCATAACTTCGAATATGGTGAATAGCAGACACTTTTCAAGATTTATTGGAGTGTTATTTCCTGTAGGCACGCATTTGGCAAGCTTTTATGTGATGAATGAGTTTCTAATTGGGGTTATTTACATAGGCATCTGGGTCCTGGTTAGGCATGCAAGAGAGGGACAGGTAGATCTGTCAGGTTTAGACGGTGCTGCACTTGATTTAACATTTTCTAAAGTAGGGAAGCAAGATTCATGTTATGACATTTCTAGTAACGATTTGGTGTGGCATAGGTAGATTTTATGAGACCATTTAGCTCTTAATGTCTATAATTCCGTATCCCAACAAAATTTATCTTCATAGCCCCCTGGACACATGTTAAGAAGTAAAAGAGGAGAATATAAAGAGACAGAGAAACACTAGCAGCTGAGTATGAAAATTTGGTGACACGGTGTGGTATATTAGGGTGGAAGGAAAGTGTGAACTTACTAAAAACAGATGGGAGTTTTCTGGTACATTGTTACAAAATCACCCAAGTGGGGCCTAGAAATAAAGTAAGAATTTTTTAGAAAAAATTGTAAACATATTGCCCTAGAAAATATTTTTGTGGCTTCATAGTTTGGCTTATGTGCATCTCACACAACTATTAAAAACTATTTTATAAAGTCACTGTCAAGGTGGATAGTTAGGTTGCTTTAAGTTGTTTTGCATTTCAGTCTTAAAACAAAACAAAACAAAAAATAATAATAAGCAAAATGGCTTTCTATGTGTCTAAGACTCCAATGGGGTGAAGAGTCCTCATTCTACATGCTTAACTCATGGCACAGTAATGTAAATGTCTCATTGGAAGAATAGGAGACTGGCTGGCCAGACACGAATGAAAAACAGAGTCAGGACAGGACCTGTGGAAGCTGGAACTGTTTGTTCTGGTGAGTGTCTATTTAGCAGGAGTTATAGAGAAGATGGAAATGGTTTAATCATGACAGAAAAGTAAGTATATTCCAAAAGTGTGTTAGCATAGAGAAAGGAGGAATTTCCTCACATGATTGTTCAATTTTTAATCCTGAGGGCATCTAGTTTTCCAGTGTCCAGTGTAACCTAAACAAAAAGTGAGTAGGAAGTTAGTAATGTAGGGTTGATCCTCACTTCCTTGTCAAATTACCATGACATGTTTAAGAATGTTAACACAACAGGTAACTTCAACCTATATTGGCTACAGACACAAATGTTTCAGTATGCAGATAGACTGTGGCTTGGTGGTTGTTCTCCATGTGGTGTGGACTGGGTTTGAACTCATGTCTTACTGAGCTGAAAATATATAGGCCTAATGATGGCCCCATTTGTAGATGTGAGACTTGGGTTCTCACTGTTTGCTAGAGAACAATCATTATTTTCTATGTGGCTTTTTAATCTCTGCATATTGCCTCCTTGTTAATTAGCCTGTTTTATTTGAATAAAAAAAACAAGTATGATTCTAAACATATTCATAAGGACTAGTCTTACATATGAAATAGTTGTATTTCTGTTTTTATTAGCTAATAAGGTCAAATTGAATAGACTCAGTTGCTTGATAAGACAATCTAAAGTGTCTACTTACTGAGGTATAATTCACTGGAGCATTTGGGAATAATCTGTTGACTATTTTACCCTGACTGTTGGAAGTTTTCTTGGGGTATAGACAAATAGTTGCCTTGAGGAAAATTGAAACATCTGTCTTTAGTTATATAAATTTGAGAAATGAAAATATGAATTTATTGAAGCAGAATCCCTTCCTATAAGGCTTCTCAGAATTTCTGTTCAATAGTATACACTATTAGAAGGAAATAATGAATATTTTATGCATCACTCCCAAATGAATTTTATCTACATTCTCTTTACTTATGGACTGCTACAGGAATCAAACAATATGGAACACATCTTGGAAATTACAGAAGTAACACGATACAGAGCTAGATAAATGATACAACGGACATGTCCTTAGAGAACTTAGAATAATAAATGAAATAAAGCAAAAGCTGACAAAGTTTAATGGGATCTGGAGGGAAATACTCAGTGTTTGGAATCAAGACACTTAATTACTATTTCGAGTTCTTTTGGCACCAGTGATATTATCTCTCTGAGCCTTAGATATGTAGAGTGGAAATACTAATACCATGTTGTTACGCAGAATGGCTTAAGGGCTCAATTACAATGTAAAGTACTCTCCAAGCTTTTCACGATCAAAACACTGTTTTTATGATTTTTCTGTCAACATTATGATCTGCATCTGCTTACTAAACAAGGGTGATAGAAAGATTTCAGAGTAAACACAATACAATGCAAATATGTCTGCATAAAATACTTAGTTTGATTTTTATTAACAACTAATAACACAGATTGTATCTCTTGCTTCTCTCGTGACAGCATTAGCAGAGGATTTTACTGCATATATTTGGAGCAGAGTAATTAGATCTCTTATTGGCCATTTCTTTTTATCATTCGGTTTTGAAATCTACTGTTCTCTTCATTTTTACTCCTGACACATCTTTCCACAAATGATAATGTTCATCTGAACTCTAATAACGTTGAGACATGTTGTAAAAGTAAAGGTGTTTTAGAACTACTAATTAAGAACATGACAATTGTACCATGACACAGTGATACCATCTTCAGTATTCTCAGCATTTACTAGGGACATTTCTCTTGCTGTCTCTTTTATACCTCTATTAGAGGATGTGTTCATTTTATTCTTCCTTTAAGACTGAGTTGGTTATAATGTAGCAGGGAAACCATGCCATGAAGTAATATATTTGGCATAATTACACTGATCTTTAAGAGTTATAATTTATATCTTTATCTCTGACAAGTACCACAGAAAGAAAGATTTTTTTTCTTTAACTCAGAGTATGCAATGAACTTCAAATTTTGCTCTTGGTGATAACTTCAGTTGTGGACACTTGGACACATCTTATCAAATGAAAATCTTCCAGAATTTTTTAATGTATTTTACTACAGGCACTACAAGGTCTCACTACAAAGATTGGACTCATAATGATTCTCCTATTTTCAGCCTCCGAAGCACTGAGATGACAGGTGCACATCACCATGCCCAGTCTCAGTCACTAACTCATTTTACCTAGGGACAGGACCATGCAGCACTAGGAATCAAACCTTGGTCCATGTGCTTGCCAAAGTAGATGCTTAGTGAATTGAGCTATGCCAGATTCTTTATGGCTGCAAATGCATGTTGGGACTTCCAATATTATGGTGCCGATTTTTTAAAGAAATACTTTATTTTATTTTGAAGAGTGAAAAACAAAAACAAATAGCAAAAGCAGGGTAACAAACAACAATACATATGTTACAGATTTTCAAAGGAAGAATAGCAAATTAACACTGGTTGTGATATTATTTATTTTTATCCTCAAATCTGTTGCTTAGATCAATAGATTTATGCAACATTGGGCAAATAAAGGAATATTTACACTTGCTCTCAATAAGCTTTAATTTTTTCTTTTTTTTAAAACTTTTTTTGCAATTTATTTTAAAGACAGTATACTAATAATTGAAAATACATTAAAATTGGTATACATTTCCAAGACTTAGATAAGTGATGTTCAACCATGATTTCTGTATTACACGTTGCTGTCCACAATGTAGGTGCTTAGATTGCATGCAGTTAATCAAAGTGAAAATACTACACATTACCTGCTATTTCATACAAATTATGGAAATTATTAGTATAATTATTAGTGCAATCTCAGTCATTCTGTACATATACTTCCATGATTTTAGCCCTTGCTTTTCCCCTAGCTGTTCTCCTTCACCGTTCCTTCACTGTTTAATCCTGACATTCAGTTTTCTTTCATATTACTATATTATAATTCCAGGTTTTATTTATTATTTCAGCTTCTTACACTAGTGAGACCTGACATTTATACAAGTTAGTTTTATTTATTTATGTATTTATGTATTTATTTATGTATTTATTTATGTATTTATGTATGTATGTATGTATGTATGTATTTATTTATTTATTTATTGTACTTTAGGGAAGGGTCTACAGGGTGTTCAGGATTAGATCGGACTCCTAGGCCTCTTAACAGCCTCCCAAGAGCTGAGACTACAGGCACGTACCACCAGGCCCATTCTCAATTACTGTCTCAGTGCAACCCAGGGGCGGAGCCAGCGCAGCAGGCTGAAGAGATTGAACCCTTGGCCCCTGCACCTTCTTGCAGGTGCTTTAGTCCACTGAGCTATTTGGCTGGCCCTAAATGCGAGTATTATTTATGTCACTTGTCAGTATAGCTTTTAGCTGTATCCACTAACCTACAAATACATTTCTTTATCACTAAGTAATTACTCCTCTTTATAAAAGTACAATATCTATCATTCATTCCTCAGCAATGGGCATTTTGGTTGTTTTCAAGATTTGGCTATGACAAATTTTGCTGCTATAAACATGGATGCACATATATCATTGTGGCATGATGTTTTCAGGTCTTTGGGGGAAATACCCAGAAGAGGAAGAGTTGGGTTGAGTGGGATTTCTAGTCCTCGTTTTTTGAGGAGTCTCCACTTTGATTTCCATGGTGGTTGTAACAGTCTGCATTCCCATAAACACTTGAGAAGGGTACCATTTTGCCCTCAGCCTTTCCAACATTTGTTATTAATTTATTTCTTTAAGATATCCATTCAATCTGGGGTGGGATGTTATCTCAAAGTTGTTTTAAGTTTCATTTCCTGGATGGTCTTTATTGTGAAATTTTTTTTCATGTATTTATTAATTTGTACTTTTTCCTCTGAGGAGTATGCAGTCATCTCAGATACCTACTTCTGGATTATGTCTTTAAAGTTTGGGGTTGTAACTATTATTATTTTTTACTTCTTTATATATTCTAGATAGAAGATTTCTGTGTCAGTGATTGCTGGCTAAGATGTCCTCAAAATTTGTGCATTGATTTTTCATTCTTTTGGGGATTTTGTTTGACAAGCTGAAATTTCTCAGGGAGATGAGCTCCCAGGTGGTGATTCTTTGAAGTATTTCTTGTACAGCTTGGTTTTTGTTATCAAAAAATCTGCCTACCCATATGCGTGTGTTTTTTTTTTTTCTGATAGATTTCATGTTTCTGTTTTAATATTTAGATACTTAATCCATTTTGAGCTTAGTTTAGTATAAGAAGATAGATCCATGTCTAGTTTGGTAGATTCTGTTGTAATTCTTGGAACTGTGTTCATTTTGTTTCCTTTCTACAATGTCTTTTATTGTTCTGCATAGGGTTGGTTTGGTCATCATGAATTTCTTTAGCTGGTTTTTTTTTTTTTTTTTTTTTTTTTTTTTTTTTTTTTTTTTTTTTTTTTTTTTTTTTTTTTTTTTTTTTTTTGTAAGGAAAGTATTTTACTTCTTTCCTAAGCTTGAAAGAGTTTTTTAGGTTATATCAGCCTGTATTGAAATTTGCTTTTTGTAGGACTTGAAGTATTTTGTTCGATGCTCTTCTTGATTTGATGGTTTGTGCGGAGAAATCTGATGTCATTGTTATGGGATTTCTTTTAAATGTGATCTGTTTCTTTTCTCTAGAAACTTTTAACACTTTGTTCTTGTGTGGAATTTCTGAGATGTTGATTATTTTGTGTCTGGTTGTAGATTTAATTGGACTGATATTATTTGGAGTTATATATGTTTCAGCCACCTGAATGTCAGCTTGTTTCCCCATATTTGGGATTTTTTCTCTAATTAGTTCTTCCCATATTCTTGTTTTCTTGTTTGTGTTGGCTCCTTCTTCCTCAGTGATGCCCATTAGTCTTAAGTTTTTCGTCTTTGCATCATCTTGTACCTGTTGAATTTATTGTTTCCTGGATCTTTGGGTTTAAGAAAGGTTTCTTTATGTTCTTTCTAGTTTCAATGATGTGTTCAAGTTCTGACAGTCTGTCTTAAGTTTCATTCAAACTGATTGGCAAATTTTAAAGTAGACTTTAATTTCCTGTATCTCTCTTTGAATCTGCTTCATGCATTGTACTTCTTTTCTATATTATTCATTCGAAGTTTCCATCATTTTGCTGTTCTCTATTTTTTAAATCAGTATCTTCTTTAGAAACACTTAGCAATTCTTTCATTATAGTTATCATTTCTTATTTTTTTAACCTTGGAGATTATTTCTGATCTGATTTCCTTTATACTGTTTAACAAGTTGTTTCTTCAATCGCTATTATTTCAGAATATTCAGGTTTGTGAATTCCAATATCTTTCATGTTAGTGTCTCCTGAATTTGTTCTGGGTGGGGTCAGGGTCACGGATTGCATTTTTCTCTTTCTTTGTTTTTCAGTATGTAGTTCAGAGACAACTCTTTGTTTTGATTTCTGTGTTACTTTTTTATTGAAATTTGATTGTATGTTACTGTATCACTGGAATCAGAACTTCTCCATGAAAAGTCTGTTCTTTAAGTATCTCTTTCATTTTGTTGTGTCCCAAGGTTTTGCCTTTTCTGTTGAGTGTCATACTGGTTTCTGTTTGCCACTGTCTTTCCTCCTATATTCTTCAAATTAAACTTGTTTGTCTAAATTACCACTTGCCACCTCCATACCCTGAAGATCTTCCAGTAGGTCTGGGCCTCAGTCTGGGCCTCACTGGACCTTGCAGTGTACTTCAACTTACCAGGTCTAGCCATAAGTCCTAGGGCTTTCCCCTAGACAATGCCCTTTAATTTTTCCATTGAGTTGTACAACCTGCAATGTAGCAGGTTGCTCACCGAGTTGCTCTATGCCAGGCCCATTTGCCAGGAAACATGGAGCTGCTGTGCATGGAATTCTGCTCACTTGGTCACACAGCAACCAGGTCTATGTACTAGGGAATGTTTAAGACAAAAATAGTCTAATAATGACATTGCTCTTCAGTGTCATTATATCTTTTGGAGAGAAGAAAACTTTGTTTGTTCCAATTTTTGATGCTATATGATCTATCCTATAAAGGTAAATCTTGCCAAAAAATCAAGTATGATGCAGGTGGACATGAGTGTTTAGGTGTTGAGAACAAAATAATGAATCCCTAGCAACATGGCTTTACAAACCTATTCATATCCATCCCCTAGACTTCTTTATCGTAAAATTAACTTCAGAACATTATCTTCATAACTCCATCAATAGTTACTGATTTGGGCCTCCCACCCTGGACCTGTGCCCGCCATTTCCACTGGTTATGCAGTGCCTAGACTGGGTCTCCACTCCTGGACTCTGCCTCCCAACCTGAACCGGTGTCTGCCATCTCCACTGGTCGCTCAGGGCCTGGACCAAGTCCCAGATCCCAGACCTGACCTGGCACTCTGGAACTGCAGCCCAGACCCCACCTGGGCCAAACACCAGATTTAGCCCTGATCCATTCACTGACTCATCAACAACCTGAGCTCACATTCCACCGACCTGCAGGACCAGGGCTCACATTTGCCAGGTAAGAACTCTCTTAGCCTGAATACATTCCCTAACTTGACAACTGCCCAAACTCCGACTACACCCATATTCCCCATATGGCCACCCACCATTCCCACATGACCGACCACTATCCCGACCCACGGGGACTTGAGGTAGCCAGCCACCTGAACTCCGATTCACAACCAGGCACATCTGGAGGGGAATAAGCTCGGTGGATCCAGACCCAAATTTCCATAGGTGCTAACTGTATAAGTTCACCAAGGTGCAGAGATCACTGCTATAAACAATGATAAAGAGAAGGTTCAAGATCCAATCCCAGATTCTGAGTCCACACAAAACAAATACAGGAAACACTACCATAGAAGAAAATGGGAATCATACAGATGAAATACCTGAATCAGTAGTAGCTGAGGTTGAGATCAAGTGTAGAAACGTGTAGAGCAGTGCAGATCTGAGATAACATGTGAAGTAAAAAAAGAAATGTATGAAAAAAATAGACGCTGAAGTGGAAAAACAACTGCAGAAACGTATAGAAGAAACCAGAGCAGAAATAACCGCTGAAGTAAAAAAGACCTCAGTAAATCAATAGAATCTAAAGTAGGGGAACAACTACAGAAGGGTACAGAGAAGAACAGAGCCGAAATAATGTCTGAACTAGAAAGAGAAAGGAGAACTTTCTCCACTGCTGGTGGGGATGCAGATTGGTACAAACATTAAAGAAAGCAGTGAGGAAAATCCTTAAAAAACTAGAACTGGAAATCCAGTTCAATCCAGCTATCCCCGTACTGGGAATTTTCCCAGAATAACTGACAACATCATACCATCTGTGCACCTATGTTTATAGCAGCCAAATTAGTAATAGTCAAATCTTGAAAACAACCAAAATGCCCATCATTTGAAGAATGGTTGAAAAAATGTGGTATTTTTATACAATGGAATATTACTCTCCATAAAGAATGATAAGTTTGAAGACTTCATATATAAATGGATGTATATTGAACATATACTCAGTGAAATAAACCAGACCTACATGTGTAAATATCATATAGTCTTCCTAATAGAAGAACTTTAATGAAAAAATAAGAATTTAAGGGCATAACACAGCTGAATGTGTTATGCATTAAACAACAAAGTGACTAGAAGCAGATAAGCGAGGAAACATAGCAGGAGCAAAACCATGCACTTATATACACAGGATGAATCAGATATTGATCTTAAGAACCTTCAAAAGGTTCATCACATTGATCTTAGCACCATGTAACACTAAAACTATGCTTGGAATGCATGTTCTCGTCTTTTTAATGTGTACTGGTCTCAATGTAAACTCAGTTACTGTTATACTCTCTCTCAATTAAATGGTTGGTTAACAAAAGAAAAAAAGAGAGTATTAATTCAGAGTAAGAGACTTCGTCAAATGCCATAGGCTTGACAGGCTACAATTTTGTATATCCTTGGATTTCCAAATGTCTGTGTAACTGCTTATATCACATTCTGTGAAGTTATTAGATTATCAATGATTGTCAGAAAATATCAATTCCAAGCTAAGTCAAAGATGTTTGATATTCATAAAGCCAGTAATCATAAGCTTAATTACCTATGTTATAGAGTAATAGTATCACAAAGCTTTTGTACTGGAGGGTTGAGAATGTAACTTAACAGACCAAAAATTGGAGAAAAAGAAGGGTTATGAGGATAGCCAATATTTTGGTCCTATCCCTTCAAGGCCAGTAAGGACTCAGGATATAAGAAAACTTGTGCTGTAATATCCTATAACTCAGAGATGTCTCAAATTTTCTGGTCAAGGACATTATGGGACCTCAGAGGAAAGAGGTAAATGAATTATAGTGTGTCTAAGGAGAGTCACCCAGATAAAAACATTCTCTCAGGCTTTCACAGAAAGCAAACTTGTCAAGCAATGGCTGTGACTTGTCCCAAAGGCTGACACTGATACCAGTTCTACAAAGCACTGTACATGGTTCCACAGTTAATCCTGAAGGGATTCAACGTTGGAAGATACAAAAGATGAATATTTTGTTATACAGGTCTTACTTTAATTTGCCCTTCATCACCCAGTGGAAAAGCTTAATTACAAGGCATGAAACACAGAGCTAGATTGGTGTGACGAGCTGTAAGAGGCTTGGATGAATAGCCTCCAACATAGTCACTTTCACAGGTGGCCCACTGCAACTGTGGAACATTGGACTGTGCATGCTGTTGAGGGCCTCAGCAGGAGCCGCTCCCAAAAGATGGCGCCGGCTTCCTGCTTCCGGGTCATCCTGCGGCGAAAAGCAATTTAGCTGTAATCTGCTTTTGCCTGGCAACCGATGTAGTAACCAATCAGATTTGACTGTGCGAGCGATGGTGATTGGTGGGCGAAGTGCTATATATGAGGGAAGCGCAGGCTGGAGGGTGAGAAGAGGTAGAGATGTAAAGGGTGGAGGATCTTGTTAGATCCTGGCTGCTGTACTGAATAAAAGTCTACAAGCTTAAGTCCGGCGTTCAAGCCTTCGTGTTGCGGCGCCGGACATCTGGTGGCCCGTACAGGGAAATCTCCAGTCCTTCTCTCCTTCTGGCCAAAGGAGTCGGCTGACAGAGCTTCCCCGTGACCCAACAATAACGGAAGGTCCCGGTGCCAGCCTCTTCTCCTCACCCGGTCCAGAACCAACGAACGTACAGCAGGTAAGGTACCTTTATCCAGGCGGGAACTGTGTCGCCTGGAGGGGGGGTGGACGCACCCCGAGATTCGGCAACGTAACAGAACATGCCGGTTGATCCCAGACTCCCCTAACTCCCCTCTCTGTCCCCGCTTTAGCACCCTAACATGGGCAATGCTGCCCGAAGGCCTCTTGCTAAATCCCTGCGTACATTGTTATGTTAATGAGGCAGCGCCATGGTCCTGGCCTGCGGGCTCCTTGGCTCTCCCTTCATGGGAAAAACTCGGGCAGGACCTACGAGCCGTCAAGGATAAAACGGCACTGGGGCTCTTAACAGTCCGCCAGGCCTTTTCTAAGGCCCGTTCGGACTGTTCCGAGGACCCAGTTTCTAAGCCCGAACAGGATCCAGAGCCTTTACATAGCTCGGAAGACTCGGAATCAGAGTCAGAAGAGGAAGACGCGGCCAAAGGCATGCGGCGCTCTCGGTTCGGGGAGACAGAGACATGGCGGGCGCCAAGTGGTCCCACTCCCCCCTACCCAGAATTCCCTCAATTGAGGCGGGAACTACGTCAGGTCCCCCAAGTGCCGCCTCCTTGCCCTCCCTTGGGGCCGCATTACCCTTCCGCGCCCCCTTGGCACGAAGAGGAATTGCTCCCTAGCCTGCCACCACCACCCACCGCCCCCAGGGGACGTTCCTTCCACCAGAGGATCTGGTCCCGCCTACGGGTTGAAACTCCGCTGTCGGCGTTTCCGGTTCAGATAGCAGGCCGGGGCGGGGCTTTTATGAGCCTTTGGACATTAAACAGCTCAAGGCTCTTAAAGAGGCAGTTACTGCCTATGGGCCCAATGCGCCTTTCACAATGGCCCTCCTAGAGGCCTTGGCGCAGCTTCTTTTGACGCCCGGTGATTGGACACAGCTCGCCCGGGCGTGTCTCTCCCCGGGTCAAACAGGCAGCTACTAACCTTCCTGGGCCGATGTTGCAGGGCAACGCTGCTGCGGATGCAGCTACCCGCCCTGTATGGATGTTTGCCTTTTCCACCCCCTATGAGGCTGCCCAAACCTTTCATTCGAAATTTCATATTAATGCTCGCACCCTGGCTGCTCATTATAATATCCCCAGAAGTCAAGCGCGAGACATAGTTCGTCACTGTCCCTCTTGTGCCACTTCCCTGCCTGTA
>PVJA010006871.1:18836-71271 GCA_004027025.1 Myocastor coypus | reverse complement strand
TTTTTTTTTTTTTTTTTTTTTTTTTTTTTTTTTTTTTTTTTTGTATCTTCCAGGGTCAAATCCCCTCAGGATTAAATTTGAGACCACTTGTTGTTTTAAATGATATAATTTCATTCTGTTTTGTAGCTGAATAATATTTATATGCTTTTCACATTGTTTTATCCATTTATCATCTGATAGACTCTTAGGTTATTTTCATATCTTATCTATTGTGCATTGTGCTGCAGTAAACATGGACGCATAGGTGTCTATTCAAGGTACTGATATCATTACCTTTAGATATTTAACCAGGACTAGAATTGCTGAATTATAGAAGCACTTTTTTTAAAATTTCTTGAGAAACATTCATGCTGTTTCTACCAACAGTGTGCAGTAGTCCCCATTTTTCCCACATCTAGCACTTATCTTCAGTTTTTTTGATAATAGCATTTCTTACTATGTTGAGGTGCCATTTCACTGTAGTTTTGATTTGCATGTCTTCATTTTTAGAAATGTCTTGTTTTGTTTTATTTTTTGTGGTACCAGGGACTTACCTCAGGACTGTGCTATCTCCCCGGCCCCTAGAAATGTCTGTTTAGATCTATTGCTCATTTTCTAATCAGGTTTGGTTGGCTGCTTTTGTTACTGCATTTTTACAGTTACTTATATATTCTAGACATTGATCCTTCATCAGATGAATACTTTGAAAATATTTTCTCCCATCCTATAGGTTTTCTCTGCATTCTGTTTCCTTTATTGTACAGAAAACTTTTAGCTTAAGGTGATCCTGCTTCTTTATTTTTTTCTTCTGTTTCCTATGCTTTTGAAATCCTGTCCAGAAAATTTTTGCTTTTTTTTAATGTATTATAAATGCAAAGTTATGGAGAAATAGCCATAGATAAGCAGAACCTTAAGACAGGTGCATGATGCTTTCTATATTACTATGTTATTCTGGATTCCCATTTTCCACATTTCAATTCCATAGGTTAGATCAGTGGTTATAGATAAGAGAAGACTCAATCAATGACAGGGCCATCTTTAGTGAATATGATACCGATGATATTTTTTCTCTTGAAATTTATTGATTAATCTGTCAGCTTAAATATGAAGCTTTTTAAATGCCACCATCATACACAAGGAAAGAAGATAAATATTTTTATTTTGCACATAAAAGGAATAGAACCTTGAAATGGAAAGGTGAGTAAACTTCTCAATGGTCTACATCCATATTATTTTCATGAATTTGAGCAGAATAAGTCATCAGAAAGACAAGCAACCAAAAAGTTGAGAGAAATGCAACTAGAATGATTAGAGTTTAGTAGGATTGATTTCTAAGAAAAGATTAAAAGAACCTTGTATGTATAACTTGGCTAAGTGACAAGTAGGGCTAGAGGTAAACAGAACTGTCTATAAATATTTGAAGAGTGTAAACCCAGCATGCAAGACCCAATCATCTGCTACCTTAGGCAAATGGAAGATCTGAGTGATAGCTTTTCATACTGCACACAAGCTGGTTTACCTCTTGGCTACTGCCCTGGAAAGAGGAGGAATAGCCCCAGACTCTGTCATTGTCCTCACCAAGCATTTATTGGGTATAGTGTGCCAAACTCTGAGCCCAAGACACCAATGAATCAGGTATACTCAGCCCTCACTTCAAGGAGCTTGCTTTTTTTTATTTTCCCATTATTCATACAGTTAAAGAAAACTTTAATCCCTTGTCTAGACTAAATTTATTCTGAAATCCTTTAAAATACCACTTTTGGTCAGACCAGATATCTCAGCAGACTAAAGCACCTGATCCTGGTTTGCCTTGCCAGCCTCACTCTGGGGCAGGCTGAGGTACTGAGACTGGGCATGGTTGCACACATATATAATCCCAGTGCTTGGGAGGCTGAAAACATCAAGATCACTACAAGTCTGACTGTGTAGTGTACACCCTGTACTAAAATACATTTTTAAATACATTTTTTTAATGCACACAAAATTAAAATGAAATACCTGGAGATTTCCTAGAAATAGCTTTATATTGCCCCCATCTTCAAAACCTTGGAATAGATCAAGATTTCCTTTTTCATGTGGTGGCTGAAGATCCCATCTATGTGTAGTAGTCTTAAGCAAAGGCTAGACTCCATTATTAAAAATGAGAGTTGGTTTTGTTAAAAGGTTTGAGGTTTTTTGTTTTGTTTTGTTTTGTTTTGTTTTTTGTTTTGTTTTGTTTTGTTTTTTGTTTTGTTTTGTTTTTTTGGTGGGACTGGGGTTCAAACTCACGACCTTGAACTTGCCAGGCAGGTACTTGTGCCACGGAGCTATCTCCCCAGCCCCTTTTTGTTTTGTTTTGAGGGTTTGGATTTTTGGTACCAGTGATAGAACTTGGGACCTTATGCTTTCCAGGCAGTAACTTATGCCACTGAGTTATCTCCCTGGCCCTTCTTAAAAGTTTTTTAACAAATCACATTAAGAAGCTTATTAGGTCTACAATGCTAATATTTGGAGAGGGGCTAGGGAGATAGTTCAGTTCAATGCCCAGCTCTGGGCGGGGGGGCGGGGGGGAATTTTGGAATGTTGACTTTGTCTTTTCATATTTTTCTGTCACCAAGCTGTGTCTACATTGTAAGTGCTCTCTAAGTGCTTGTTGAATGAATGACAAACTAGTATACAGTAAACAAAATGCTATCATCATGGCTCTTGGAATCAGCTCTACCATATGTCAGGGTCTTTCTGGAAGTATCTTTGATCATTGATCTCCAACACAGAATATAGCAAGTGTTGGGCTACATGTGGCCACTCAGGTATGCTATGAGTCACCTGTTGCTACTTCTTCAAAGTGCTACTACACTTTGATCATCTGTTCAGTGTTGTTGAATGTAGTTTCTATTACTTGACACCTGGTCTCGTAATCTAGATTGATAAGCATGTTGCTGTCAGAATTTCTGTGCATATGCCTCAAAGTTTTATATTGTGTGTTTACTGTCATGGAAACAGAAGAAAAGGTACCACTATGAAGAGCACCACAGATCCATGTATTAAGTGAAAGAAGTCAGACATTAGGTAATAAAAACTCTTGTCAAATAAAAACTTGTAGAGCAAACTTTCTATACCATTAATTTGAGGTGTGGCGTAAATGTGGACAAGAATTTTTTAAAAAAAGAAAAGAAAAAAGCACATAACTAACCTGCTTGCAAACATTGTGATTCTTAGAATTGAAATATAAAACATTCTAGTTAAATCCTACAAAATAAGTTGAATATATGATATATAGTGATTAGAAAAGGGGAAAGAAAGTAGGTGTCACATTAATTGGTATTTACTATGACATGCATTTTAGTTTCTTTTTGGTAATTTGTACTTTATATGAGTTTAATTAGATGTTATATGCCTCAGGTTGTGTTGTAGATGAAAATTGGAGATTGGGACAGTAAATAGTTGTGCCATTTTATCAGATTGCTTCAGCTACACTTGAAAAAGTGTTCACTTATAAGAAGACAACTGAAATCATTTCATCAGTAAAATGATGTTTCAAAACTTGTAAGAGATATTTGGCTGTGTTCCTTTGTACTCTAAAAAATTACCATCCAGAAAGAAATGGGTGACCAACCATATGTGCATGCATGTTGGCCCTTCCAAGAATCACTTAAGGCTCCCTGGGTTACTTTAAAATTAGCATTGTAGATCTAATAAACTAAAGAAAAGAGTTTACCCGAGACAGTAAATGGAGAACCTCTAGAGAGCTGTTCAGTATAAGATACTTGAATAAATAAAAACCTTCTATCTTGTTTAATTCAAATGAAGGTGAATTCAGTTGACAAATATGAAAAAGAGTCAGTGTGATTGGTGAGATGAGCTGTAGGAGGCCTGGATCAATAGCCTCCAGCGCTGCAAGTTTCACTGGTGGCCCATTGCAATTGTGAACGTTGGACTGTGTATGCATCTGCTTTCTCTTGATTCAAAGAGAAGAATTCTTTTTTTTTTTTTTTCTTTCCTTAGCAAAATCAAGAGGAAGGTAGGTCATGCCCATACACTGTGCTCTGCATAACTATTGTGAGGACAGTGTGCAGTGTGTCAACTATTAAAAAAAAAATTAATAAAAGAAACCAAAAGATAAAGAGAGTTAAGTTAGATATACAGTTACTTTGTCTTAGTTCTTTGAGAATAAAAGCTTGTACTAAAATATTTAGACAAGATATCAGGTCTGGATCTTGTCCTCTGAATAGCTACTATGGGGATAGCTATATGCAGGGTATTAATTGTTGTACCCATCCTACTAACTTGTTTTGAAACTGTTTCATTGCTGTTTTGTCTTTTTTCTCATTAAAATGAATAAAAGATGTTAAAAAAAAAAAAAAAAAAAAAAAGAGGCAGTGTGAAAGCAGAGGTATTTGTTTTGTGGAGAGCCAGATTTATTAGTTACAAATTGTTTGCTCACAAATTTGAAATTGCTTGGTGTCACTGATAGTTGTCTTTCCTTGGCTATTTCATGATTATGCCTTGTTTTGAACTACTTGGATGAGAATCATGTGGATATTATTTGAACATTGAATTTCTTGGGTGTTTAAACTCTTCAGAAGCAATATTTTAATAAGAGAACACTGATATTAAAATATCATTTATGGATGTTAAAAGAGAGTTCTTTTGTTAGAATAAAGACAGCATTCTATCCATACACTTTTGTGTTTTGTAACTAGCACCTGAAGATATTGGTAGATTAAATTTGAGAGATTGATTAATTAATTGATTGACTTATAATGTATTTGGTACAGGGTTTCACTATGCAGCTTGGACTCATAGTGATCCTCCTGTTTTCAGCCTCCCCAGCACTGGGATTATAGGTGTACCCCACCATTGCTAGGACTCTGTGGCTGGCTCAGCAGGCCTGGGGGCAGGATGGGCACAGCATGTGGAACCAGGGATTGAGCCCCAGTCCCTGCCTTGCCAGAGCAGATGCTTAGTCTACTGAGCTATCTCACCAGCCCTTAGAGATTTTTTTTTAATTTTTTAATTTTTTTTTCTTGTTTCAGAACTTTTGTTTGTTTATTTATTTATTTTTATGGCCGGCTCAGCCTGCCCTCAGGGCAGGGCTGGTGCAGCATGTGGTGCCGGGCATCAAACCACAGTCCCTGCAGTCACCTAAGCTTTCCTAAGCAGGCTCTTTAGACCACTGAGTCATCCTGCCGGGCCCCCTTAGAGATTTTAAATAACAAGTAAATGATGTAAATATAAAGGGAAGAATATTCTAAAACTAGAATTTAAATTTTTCTTCATTAATAATAGCTATCACTTTTTTTACAAATTTATGATTTAAAAACTTTTTAGGTATATACTCTCTCTCCACTTGGGTCTCACAGCAGGCTACATTTATTAAGTATTATGCAGTTGTTCAGCTATTAGAAAACTAAAATGTTCAGCAAAATTAGTTGAGTTTCCCAACATCAGTCATATGACTGAACTGGTATTCCTCTGACCACATATTTTTCACTTAACTTTTGTTAAGGTGGTAATTGTTTATTACCACCTTTTTCTACGAATTTTTGTTTGAATTGTTTAGACCAAATGTTTACTTTGGGGTTGGGAGCAGTGAGAGGAAAGGTTAGAGGATTACTTCCTAAGCTTCTGTGAATAGATTTATTTTTATTATATGTCCTATGTAGGTATATTTCAGGTTTATAGTTGGTGAAAATAAGACAATTTTTAGAATTTATTCTTACATCTAATAATTGGGCAGAGTATATCCCTTCTTATGGGTTAAGGACATAGACACAGACAGCTACCCAAGGGAGAATTAGCAAGTGAGGGGCTTGATCAGAAATAGCTAACGTTCTGATAGATAGAAAAATACATCAAATATCACCTGTGTCCATGACTTGGCAGACACTTTGGAAAATAGATGGGGGGCAGAACGGGGTGAAGAAGCAGCTGGAAATACTTAGACTGTATAATGAGATAATTAAGACTAATTAGATGGCCCTGTAGGCAGAAAGCTGCCCATTAAGTCTAGATCCAATTTTAATAGCTTACCTGGTTTTGAGGGTAGAGAGTCCAGAACACTCCAGAGAATGAAATGCTTCAGGGGTGAAACTTTTAGGGTAGGTTTCCTGGAAAAGGAATAGTAGTGGTCTACACTGGCAGTGTATCTTCCTTCTAGGAATTAAACATCCTGGGGAGTGTCAAGGAGCCTCAGTTTTCTCATCCATTAAATGGAGATACACACTTGAAGAGTTGTTTTGTGGTTTAAATATTATATATGAGTATATGAAAGAGCCTTTATCATATAAACAAACATTCACAGGTCCCATTCATTAAAATGTAGACATCTTTAGAGTATCATTATTCTTTCTACTAACCTGACATAACATTAATGCTTAAGTGTTTCACACAATAGTTATATCACACATCTTCAGTAAAAGTTGACTGTCATCATTTATAACTTCCATGATGATTTGTATCACTTGCTTCTCTTTGTCCACCTATCCAGATCCCCAGTAATCCAAATGTTTAAATTCAGAAGTGAATTTTATTGTTTTACACATTCAAAGGGGGAACCAGATTACTTCTATAGAGATTTTTTTTTTTTTTTTTTTCAGATTGAATCTTGTTTTGTTTGGTTGGTTTTATTTTGTTTGTACTGGGAATTAAACTCAGGACTTGTGTTTGCCAGACAGGTGTTATGCTGCTAAACTATACCCTGGCACCTTTCTTAAGATTCTCATGCCATAAATTTTGTCCTTTTAAATAAACAATTCAGTGGATTTTATTATTGTTTTAGAATATTTACAAGGTTTCCTTCTCATTCCCTGGCAAATACTAATTTGCTTTCTGTCTGTGTGGATTTAGCCTACTCTACACATTTGCTGTAATTGGAGTCATACCATATCTGGCTTTTTTGGAAGCATGGGGGTTACAGCATCTTCCTATATAGGTCAGGCTGGCCTTCAACTTACTATGTAGATGATTCTGACCTTGAACTTGTGATGTTCCTTCTGCTTCAGCCTCCCAAGTCCAGGGATTAAAAACATGCATCACTGCATCTGGCTGGATGTGGCTTTTATGTCTGGCTTCTCTTACTTAGCACATTTTCAAGTCTCATATTTAGCATGCTTTGTTGTCTTAGTTACTTTTCTATCATTGCTGTGACAGATAACTGACACCCAAAATGAAAGAAGGGAAGGTTTATTTAGCTCACAGTTTACTGGAGGTTTCAGTCCATACTCGGCTGGATCCAAGGCAGAGAGGCACAATGCAGAGGCCAGCAGTTCATGGCAGCAGAACATCAACAAAATGGTGACAAAGGCAACCAACCAATCAGGGCAGCAGAGCAACAACGTGTGTCTGTCTCTCTGTCTCTCTTTATATTACATTCAGGCTCTCTGCCTCAGCCTATCTGCTTTAGGTCAAACTCATAATCCCAAAAGTACTCAGACCCGTAATCGCATCAGTACTAAAACACATAATCCCAGTGGATTATGAGTCAAGTCTCAAACTCATGATTGCATGAGGCTTTGGGGGGACAACTAGACATAAACCATAACACTTTGATAGTTTGTTCTTTCTATGGCTGCATAATATTCCATTGTATGTATGTACACAGTGTGCTTATCTGTTCCTCTCTAGATCAGCATTTTGGATTTCTATTATTTCTACCTTTCAGCTAGTTGGAGAAGGCAGACAACAATTGTGTAAACATATGGATTGGTAGTCATAGCAAGTGCTACAAGAAAAGTAAAGAGGTTGTGGGGCTAGAGAGTGATGGGGGAAGGGACTCTGGGCACTGCCATAGATAGACTGCTAACAGAGGATCTGAGAAAATATATCCAAACAGAATTAATTTCTTCTCATATCCTTGCCTCCATAGTGCCTTGTCTGTGTATTCCCAGTATTCATTTGCTTCAAAATCTGACTGGAGAAAGAGGTGGAATCAAAAAGGTTTTAATTTGTAGCTGAAGATATTAAGTGAAGAATTGAAACAAAGTTTTGAATTTGTTGTGAGAAAAAAACCTCTTTACCTTGAAAAATGAAACATTTTATTGGAAAAGCTTTGTTCAGGAAGGAAAGGTACTAACTAGGCTGGCAGTCATGTGACCACCATAATCTCCTCTCTGTATATCCATGTTAAACTCAAAACAACAAAACTGCTAATAGCTATCATTTATGAAGTGCCAGCAACAAGAGTTGCAAATGTTTTGTCATTGAATTCTCATATGTAAACCTTATGAGGTAACTATCATACCTCTGAATTACAAGTGAGGACAGTAAAGGCCTAGATGCCAGACAACTGTCAATAGCAAAGCCAGGACTGGAACTTAGATAAAGTTAATTTAGGGCCTCTTTTTTTTTTTTTTTTTTTTTTTGCCAGCTCAGTGGCTGGTGTGGCATGTGGTGCTAGGAATAGAACCACAGTTCCCTGTGTCTGCCTAAGCTTGCTAACACAGGCACTTGAGACTGCTGAGCTATGTTACTGGCCCCTGGGCCTCTATTCTTCCCAACATCTTTCCTCACTTGACACTGTTACAAATAATAATTCCACATTTAGAAAAACAATAAACCTAAATTTTAAAATACCTTAGTTTAAATATAAAGTACGTATATATTCAGTTTATGATTTGATAATGGTTGCATGTATAGTATTATTTTATATCATGTATTAAGAATATTGGAATGTTTTAAATTGCCTTTTGTATGTATGAGGTACCAGGGATCACAGGACCTTGTGCTTGCCAAGCAGGCACTTATGCCATGTAACTACATCTCAAGCCCCTAACTTGCCTTTATTTTCATTTTATTTTGTTTTATTTTATTTCTTCATTATATTTTAGGGAAGGGTCTATAGGGTGTTCAGGGTCTCACTACTAGATCAGACTTCTAGTGATCTGCCTGTTTACAGCCTCCCAAGAGCTGGGATTACAGGTGCGTGCCACCACACCCAGTCTCTAAATTGCCTTTATTGAACAACTATTTTTCATTCAATATATAAAATAACAATGCCTAGCATTTTTGGTGCATTTTGGTAACTCAATGATAGATATTTTTAGCCTTATTTTATAGGTAGGGAAACTGAGACTAAGTGGTGAAATATCTATACTTAAAACATTGTATGTTGGAGGAAGCTAGAGTCTTCATTGCAGAGCCCTATATCATTCTGTCTCACAGGGTGACACAAAGGTGCAGTCTCAGTTCTCCAGAAGCTAAATCCAAGATACTATGAATGTAGACTAATTAATAATTTACATATATACATTATAAGTCTGTGTATTTGTATGTATATGGCTCTGGTAATTGAATCCAGGACCTTATGCATGCTAGGCAAGTGTTCTGTCGCTGTACTTTAGCCCCAGCCAAGTAGGGATTATAACTATAATCAAATGGTGGTAGTGGTGGTAGTTGTATTACTAGAATTATTAAGTCTGTGCTTCAATATCTGGAATTTAAAACTTTCTGGTACTAAAGAGTCAGATAAGGGCTAAGGATATAGCTCAGTGGTAGAGTATAGAGTATGTGCACTCAACCTTGAGTTCAAAGACCTGCAAAGGAGAAAAAAAAAAAAAAAAAAAAAAAAAAAAAAAAAAAAAAAAAAAAAAAAAAAAAAAAAAAAAAAAAAAAAAATATATATATATATATATATATATATATATATATATATATATATATATATATATATATCTGGAGGGAAGAAAGTACTTGAGAAGGGACTAAAGAGAGCTTAGCTCAGATACTGGGAAAGCAATTATTTGACATGGACCTTGAAAAATTAAAAAAAAAAAATCTATATAGGTCAAATGTTACCACCAGTTAGCAGAGCAAGTTGTATCTAAAAGGACTGATTTGGCCACATAGACAGCTGGTTTTGCCTTGCTCTTTACCCAGAATTTTGACTCTTATCTAGGATAGAAGAGTTACTGGCCTTTTGGCACCTCCTTGTCAAGAAAAGTAAATGCCTGACTTATTTGACTCCTAAGATAAAATATGTGAAGTTGAAGAGAAAAGAGAAGTCATTACAAATTCAGTCAGCCACTCCTTAAGAGTCAAAAGATCTAATAGTTGAGCTCCTATGTATATGACCTTGGAGCTCAGTTTATCTGTAAAGTGATAAGCTAGAGATAGTCAAATGGTTGAAACTTATTAAAACAAAATAGCTGAATCCCACCCTAGAGTTTCTGATTTGGTGAATTTATAATGAAATCTAGAAATTTGCATTTAACAAGTCCCCAGGTGATGTTTATGCTGCGGACTCAAGGATCAGAACCACTGGTCTCCTTTTCTGTTGTTTTGGATGTTTTTTGTTTATTTTTTGTAGTAGTAGGATTTAAACCCTGGGACCTTTACTCTGAGCTACAGCCTCAGCTTTTTCTTTTTTCTTTTTTTAAGACAAAACAACAACAACAAAAAAAAAAAAAAAAAAAAAAAAAAAAAAAAAAAAAAAAAAAAAAAAAAAAAAAAAAAAAAAAAAAAAAAAAAAAAAAAAAAAAAAAAAAAAAAAAAAAAAAGTCAAAAAAATCACTAAATTGCCCAGGCAAGGCCTGAACTTGAAATCTTCCTGGCTTAGCTTCCCAGAGTCCTGGGATTGCAAGCATACAGCCATGCACTACGAGGCTTTCTCTATCATAAAATCTTATTTTCTCTGTAATGTCCTATTTAAAATCTGTAGAGATTTAAAAGGTGTAGATTGAAAACTCTGCATTTAAATCAGAAGTACTAGACCATAGAGTCCAAATAAGTGTACCACCATAAAATATTTCTTCACTTATTTCATCAGCAATAAAGTGAAATTGGTGGTTCTTTGTGGCATAGGATGAATGAGATAATTAATCTCATGTAAAGTAAACCACTTTTGAAAAGAATACTATCTAAATTATCAACTGTGCATATCTATGTAAACTTGGACACAATCTTTGAGGACTCTACATTTGACCTTTTAAGTGAAAAATTAATAGGAAGTGTCTCTACTTTTCCTCCTGTCTGTAATGAAAAGGAAGATTAGTGTAAGAGGAAGTATACCCATGGAGAATGTAGTTAAAAATCCAGATGACCCATGAGGGACCCTTTTCTTTTTGGCAGACAAAGATATCCCTGCCACCTATTAAATGAATTAATTTTTAAAAGAGCATAAATAAAAGACAGTAATAATTTAGATCTACATGGGCACCTGAGTCTGTCAGCCCTTTGGGCCTTGGCACCTTAAAGGGGTGGGAAGCGACTGTCTATGAGGCTTAGAAACTGCCTTTTTTGAGACATTAGGAAAGGTCTGACAGCCCCAGAGCTAAGGGGCTGAGATGCCTGGGGCATTAGTCCTTTAGATCCAATAAAAGGCCAAGAAAAAAAAAATGGCTGATAAGTAAATTTGTTATTTCATTTGGTGCAAAAGAGAAGGCAAAACACTGGAATATTCAATGAGCCAAAGCACAAAATGTGTCACGGATATGAATGCTGGCCAATTGCTTCTAGGGAACATTTCTAACCCTGAATAAAACTCTGTCGAAGCTGTCATACAATATCATGCATTTTAAATCATGGTGATCCTTTTGTTTCTCTGATAGGTGAAGATGAGGATGAATTTGAAAATTTTATGCTGCCTCTTACGGTCTCTTTTGAAACAGTGTTACAAATGTTTAACAACAACTTCAAACAAGAAGATGTGAAGGTGAGTTTGTTTCTAAACATGAGGAAAAATAGTTTTGTTCTTTCAAGAATATCTAGATCCAAAATAAGGTTTTACATATCTGCATGTACCCCTTCAGATCTGTATTCTTAATGGTATGTGTCTTTGAGTTGCACTTTTCATACCAGCACTTTTCTGATTTCTTACAAAATTGAACTTCGAGGTTGGCAAATGGTCTTTGATAGTCACTCACTGATTAGATGGCATAAATTTGTCTCACGTGACAGTTGCTATCTTTTATAGGATATTTTGAGGGACCTGATTTTAAATATCTCTATTCCTTCATCTACTCTGCATAATGTTTCAACATATCCATGTGGAGAAATGAACAAATAAACATGCTAAAACACTACATCTCTAAATATTTTTTAAATAAGAATTTATATAAATCAAGACTTTATTAAATGGCTAGGCATATATGTATAAATAGGAGCTGGTCTTGAAGTATTGCATTCTTAAACTGAACAAAGTGATTAGGATAACTGATAGCTAAATAAGGTTTTTATGTGCCTGTGGGAGCCATATTAGGATTGATTTGACAAGTCAGTTTAGCTGTGGCAATAGTCATAATATCTAAGACCACATTATGTTTTATTAGTAAAATCCTTAAGTGTAGCAAGCTGTTTGTGACAAAACAACCCCATATTTTAATGTGGGGGATGGAAAGCATAAGCTCTGCTAAATAGAAATAGTATTTCCTGAAATTATAATGTATCAGAGCTATTTAAATAGATTGACAATGATTATTATTTTTAAAAGATTAATAAAGGCATTCTAGAGAATGTAAGTACCTTTGTTGATGATGCTTAGGCCATATTTTATTTTTATTTAAATTATGTCAGCATTTACCATCTTTTGCATGGCTCCTCTTCACCAAGAAAAATTACTAGTCAGAAGCCAAATAGAAAAATTATAGCCTTTGATAATATTTGCATAATTCTGCTAAAAACTAATTAGCCAAATGCTACACCTTTTAATTTAAAATAGAGCTTTTAAAATAAATGTTTATCAGAATGCTATATAATAATCAAACCACAAATGATCTCACAGAATTTTTTGTGTTTACATTCTTGCTGAAATTCTTCATCAGACTCCCACTCCATTTAACTGTATTTTTAGATGTCTTCCAGCTATTTTTACTGATCAGCGAAGTTTTTGTGGCATTAAGGTGGCCATTGCTACCTTTTATCTAAAAGGAGCAGTAAAATTAAGAAACACCATCTTTATAAAAATTACATTTGCCTCATTTGAGGATTTCATTATATTCCAAGCCTGTTTTGATGTAATCCCATCTAGTTTGATAGAAACCATCTTCCTAGAGTCATTTTTAATGGAGTTCCAGTGATATATCCCTAAACCAGCAAGTTCTTAACGACCCTGGAAAGTGACTGCTTGATTACACTTTAACGGTATTTGCAAATAAAATCACAAGTAATTAAGGGGAAATCTCCAGGCTTTTGAGCAAGTTTGATGCATGATAACTGCCTGATTCAGCTTCATCTAGAGTAATGCTGTGTAGGCAACAGCTACTGAGATCAATAGCAACGTAATGATAGTGGCAGAATTAAGTGAGTAACCTGAGAACTGTGCCTCAGAATGCATGCAGCTGCCACAAACCAAGGCCACACAGTGCACTCCGTGCTTCCGTCCTAAATGTTCATCAAAAGACGCCCTGCAGGAAAATGGAGTTAGATGCTCTTTATTGCTGATCGTGTCTCTTGCCACATTTATCAGGGAAATTGGATTAGCAGTTGGCAGCTGCAGGTAGACAAGATTCTGCAGTGATTAAATATGCAGCTTGGCTGCATTTGTTGTGACAGACCTTTAGTAAATTCTACTGTAAGCACCATCTGTCTAATTTGTATAAAGAAAACTTGGTGCTCTAAGCTACCGATAAAGAACTAAATCTGTTGCTTTATCATAAACAAAACTTTTGCACTAAATGCTTTTAAATGTAATTTATTAGGTTAAGGCTATTTTTCTATCATGATAAATAAGTAATACATGCAGAAGTGCTTTCAGGTACTTCATTTTGCAAGTACTAGAAATAAAAACAGTTCTGTTTTGTTCTTCAATAAAGTACTTAGTATTCCAATCCACAGGAGGTGATGCTGTTAAAATATCTCTATGAAAATGCCACAGGACTGCCAAATTCATTTAATTTGCAGCCCTTACCAGGATTTTCTAACTCCCTATTTATGGACATTTTTTAAATGCAGATTTCAGGATGAACTTAAACATTATGGACCTATGTTGTCAAACTGAAATATAGTTGTGAGGAAAAGGAAATGCAACAACTCTTAAATTTATAGCTTTGTTTTCTTACTTAGTCCTAATAAAATTGAGAAGAACATTGAATTTTTGTCTTGGGTTTTTTCCCCTCCAAAGTGAAGGGAAAGGGAAATATATATGTATACCTTGACAAATCCTATCTCTGGAGTATTACTTCAAAACATAGGTTTTTCTCCCTTAATTTTATCCATAGTAAAATATAGTCTGATACTTCCCTGACTCATGCATCATTTTTGATTTGGCCATGATGTCATCAGCTTTAAGGAAAATGAATGAAAACTTCTCAGAGGAAGAAGAGCAGTTAAATAGGAACCTGCTATCTTTAGTCCCTTCGTAAAAACTCCACAATGTTAAATTATTTAAAATCCTTGATTTTCAGCATGCGCACATTAAAAGTTTTCGCACTAAGTGCCAAATGTTGCAAACAGCACTTTAACAGAATGATTTTGCTTTGATCCCTGTAGCAGTTCCTGAATAATTTATCACAGGTTATTGCCTTAATTCTGGAGAGGGATAGAGCAATAAAGGCAGATGAAAACACTCCAGTTGAAACACCTTGGGGCCTGCTCATTCCTCTGACACGGCTCTTTTGTTGGAACTATTTAGAGGTTATTAAGATGTGTCTCCAGAATTAAGAGTATGCTGTAAGGATGAAGACAGCCATCTTAATTCTAAAGACAAAGCACAATGACCCTTCACCTCCTTTTTCTTTGTTGTTATTATATAGTAGAATTATGAGGATAATATTATAGCTGCCCCCAGTAGTGCCACTACAGTAAAGGTTCTGTCAGACTTTCCATTAGAAACCCTGTTTTGGGGGTCAGGGTGGAAGTAGTCGCATTTCAGCTGTTTCCCAGCCCATCCGTCTCACACTTGGCACACAGACAACTGTTCACCATGCAGCCGACTGAAGCACTCAGCAGTTTCTCCTTGCACTATCCAAAAAGAATCCATAGCATTAGATCATCAGACTTACCCTGCTCTACCAAACAGCTTCACTAAAAACACAGGATATGTCAGTTTTCAGATCAGGTTAGTGTTGACCAGTGACAGCAGAGAGGCAACTTTTAAAATAAACCTCTGCAGTGTTTTAAATGAAATGATTCACCATGGTTCCCCTTTTCCCACATTTCATTCAGATCACTCCTCACTCTCAAAATTATTTAGTAGCCTAGTGGAGCTCCTAGTTAATACTTTCCCCATCCAATATCAGAGTTGCATGCATTTTGGCTGTCAAGAAAATACTGCTTTAATGCTGTTTTTGTACTGTGCAGAATAAATACAGTACTCTCAGCTACTTGGAGATAAGTATTGTTTCATCACAAAAAAATCTGTAAAATATATTTTGTGCATGTACTGATCTATAAAAATAGAACACATATGTGCTAATTTTTAAAATGTGGGAAAAATATGTTTCTAATTCACATTAATGCTATATTTTCATGCTTGTTTGCCTCCTCTGTTTGGTAGTAACATTTTGTAAAATGAACATTGACAAAAGTTCATAGCCACATTTAATTCCAATAAAATAAGTATAGATTTGAGTCACAACACTTCTATCAGTTTGACATGTTTTAAAAGAGAAGAGTTAGAAACTAAATAAAACTTGTGATAGGATAAAATTAACCTTGTATAGTAATAATAGTTTAAAGTATTTTATCTCCCAAAATTTTTTACAGATTTAATGCAATCCCAAAATATTTTATTGAAAGCTGGTCAGACCAGACAAAAAGAAAATAAAACTAATAGTTCTTATTCACTAGGTTAGACTTAAATGGTGGATTCTTCATATGTTTGTGAAGCTTCAGGTTATTTGAAGAGTAGCTTGTAACCTTTAAGTATATATAATAAAAATAGAGCAAAAAGGCTACCTCATTGGATGGTAGAGCCAAATGTAGAATCTATAGCATTGCTTAAACTGCAGTCATAATAGAACTGTGAGAAGAACGCTTCTTAGATATATTTTGTTCTGGAGGCCGTGAGAAATGTGAAAAGCTGGTAAAGAAAACAGTTCTAGGTAGTTTTTTTTTTAAGGCTACATAATAAAAAAATGTTTTTTTAAAAAAATAGATCTCATGAGGTAACTACAACAAGGCCAGCTAATTATAGAAAACATTGTGAAAGAAAGAGGAGTAAGTAATTTAAAGAAGCAAAAACAGAGATTCAGAGTTTTGAGATTCTGAACTCCAGGAAACCATCATTGTGTAAACTATTAGACAGTAAAAACTGAATATTATTATAAAAGACATGCAGAAATAATGAGTTATCATTTAGCTAATAAAAGTAGAGAGGATAAAAATTCTAGACACTCTGACAGGTAAAATGTTATTTGTTAATTTGAAATGTTGTTCAGCCATTATGGTGGTCAGTATTCACTGCCTTCTTGATGATAATTTAAACTTAGCAAGTTTTCTCTGGTCAGCAAGATATGAGGAAAGAGAAAATATGATTTAAAAAAAAAGTTCAGAGACTTTTCTGGCAGAATATTTCTACTGAAGCAATATTTTCAGTTTCATACCCCACTTATCCCACCTCCTTGTTCTACAGTTATGTTTACTTGTGTTCTTTGTTCTGACATTCTAGCATCTGTTCATGGGTTTTCTTTTTCTCTTTGCAAGCAACATCCTAAAGACAGCTTAATTAAAAGTCCAGAGTACAAGTCAGATCTCTTTTATTCATGTGAAGAGTTACTCTTTTCTTGTTCCCTCTAAATACTTAGGGACTGCTTACAACTATCAAGTTCTTTTTTACTAGGTATTTTATATACAAATTCATTTCTCACATGCCTCTCTGAAAAAGTCATTATTGGCCCCTTTTATAGATGAAAAAGCAGACTAATCAATTGTCTTTGAGTTAGGTAAAGCTGTCTTCAAATTCAGATCTTAGGATACTAGGTATACACCCCTTTTCCTTACATCTTTTCCTTGTTTGAAGAATACAGCTGCCATTCTGGGTATATCATAGAACCATTAATGCGTTTAGCTAGTTTTAATTTGTCCTAAGTTATTAAGGATACTCATTATGAATTTTTAAATGCCTGAGCATTTCCAGGTACTTTAAACTGTATAATGAGAACTGAAGTAAATTTTGTTAAGTTTGTTAATATTGAGTAATATCTAGACCCCATGGCTATCTATTTCGTGAAATTATCAATCCTACTCATTTTTTCTAATTTGGCCATATTAAGAAACAAAATATGTTAAGAACATTAATGTTCATAAGCTATTGCAGTTATAATTTAGCTCAATTTATGAGAGAAAAAGTGGAGTTGGTCAACATATTGATGGTCTGTTTAAAGAGTCTATGGTTTTCTATAAAAAGGGATCTGAGCAAGGCATTTTAGCTAATGAATCAAAATCAGATATGTGGTCATTATTGCCTGATTATTACTCCATCTGCTCTGCGCTAACGTGAAAATCAATTACAGTGTCTCTTTCCCACTGACAGCGTATGTTGATCGGGCTGGCAAGAGATCTTCGAGGGATTGCCTTTGCACTGAACACAAAGACCAGCTACACCATGCTGTTTGACTGGATGTATCCTTATTACACTGTGACAATACCAGCTCTGTGCACAGAGGGATGCCAGGCCCCTTGCTTTCGTTTAATAGTATGGCACAGTAGGGAAGAGGAAACAAAGCTAAATGAACTAATGTGTAATCAGCTAAAAATTACAGCACAGTGGCAGCAGCGCAGATAACTGAGCACAGCATTTGGAGACCCTCAGAGAGGTCACTTTTTTTGGTGGTATTAAATATTGACAACTTAAAAATCACTTCTCCCAGATGATTGTTTATGTTGAGGTTGCAGGGATAATCTGGCTAACATCTTTACTTGGGATCAATGAATCTTACTGTTTGGCATTTTCAAGGAGATTTGAATCTACTCCATCTCAATTAGCAGGGTTGAAAAGGGCACTTTATCTTTTTAATATTTAACTCAAGCTACAGTTTTTTGTCATCATGAAAATATTAATGAGTATGAAAAAGAGAAAATAAATGGTCAGGAATTGTCATTTGGTGTATAATTTAATACCATTTAATACCAAGGATTACTATAGAAAGGGAAAAAACCCCACAGAAGTCCTTCATTGTGTAAGAGTAAAAGTCTCATGGATTTTGGTATCATACACATGAGGCTCTTCAATTACTATGTAAACCTCTCAAGTTCTTTTACCTTTCTGAGACTTGTTTTCATCATCCAAAAAGGGAGGTAATCCAGTGTCATCCCTATGACCGTGAAAATAGGTTAATGCATATTGTATAACATGTGGCACATTTTCAGCTATCATAAATAGTTATTAACATGTTAAATATTACTATATGAATCATCTTTGATCTTAACAGGGATGATTTATGTTAAGTATAAATAATGATCATTTACTTTCTAGTGTACAGTGTTTCTCACTTGCATTATTCAAATCTTTCTCATCTGAACTTCCTTCATAAATTGCAAGTCAGTATTTGAGTTGTCATAAATTTTTAAAGACAGTCTTCATGTTCTATGCCATGGGTGATCTGGGCATGTTTCAGGGAGAACTCTAAACAGTAACATAAAGACTGCTTGCATTTTTAGTTACTGTTAAAGGCTATCATCATATTTATGTGCCCAGGAAAGGGTTAGTGTTACTTCCATGTCCCCAAAGAATCAAACTCATGTTCCTTATAAACATGTAACATACATATACAGAGACTGTAAATTTTATTATGGAAAGTCTTATAATTCTTCTGATTATGAAGGATAAGCTGGAATTATACATGACCCTTTTCTTTCTGTAAACATAAGTTGCAGTTCCCAAAGTAAAAACTTTTCCTTAGTTGGAGAATCATAAAAATGTAATTTTGGAACCTTAAAATTGATGGTGCTCTTGAAACCAGGTTACAGCTCTAGGCATTCCAGGAATTAACATTTCATATTTTCATTTTGAACAGTTTTAACCAAAAATCAAGGTCAGAAGCTTTCCTCCCAGAATAAATTCTCTTTTCCATTTTTCTTTACTTAGCTCCTTTTGAGCACCTGTCTGAAATTAAATTTCTGTCCAGCAGATGGCAGAAAATAGCAAATGGAAAATCCTGGCCTTAATGTTTTGTTTTGAAACAGAAACCATTGTCTTCTCTATTTGACCATAGATGTTGAAGTTATTAGGGTCAGGGATAGAGGGTGAAGTGTCAGCTATGAAGGAAGCTGTGTCAGCTTGCCAAATGCAGTGGTTTGATACTGGCCTTGCTTATAATAATTGAGTTTCAGTAGCAAATCAGCTTCCTTGGGAAAAGGCCAAAGGCTTTTCATAATTGTATTGACAACAAAATGAATATGATAAATGGTGTTCATTCAGTTGAGACAAGATTTATAGTTTTCCTTTGGGCAAGAAATGAAGAGCAAATGTTTATAATAATAGTAAAATTTGTTTAAAAGTTACATTATTTGATAATTCAAAAAGCTTTATTAAAATATTTCAAAATACTTTAAGCAGTTTCAGGTGATAAAGTACAGGTTCTTTCCCAAGTATTCAAGTAATGCAAAAAAAATGAATAAGTATATGATAAAAAATGGATATGAAAGTCATTTATTCTTCTTGAAATATTGATATGTCAAACCGTCAGTGATGATTCCCACATTACTGCTGGGGAAAGTTTATTTGCCTTTTATCCACATAAATGTGTGTTCTTTAATTTGTTATACAATCTTTAGCATGCAGAAAAAAGATTTCTATAAGAACACATGTCATCTTAAAGTCAAAATGCATTTTATTTATGGTGATTATTTGATAAAATAGCGTTTTAGTGGTTAGCTATTTAATTCAACAATGCTTCTGTAAACATCGACTGCATTTACTGCTACACAAACTACACTGCTTATCACAATATCCTTCTAAAACTAAATTGCCTGAAACTACATGGCAACCGTCTTGATAAATTATTTCCACAACTAGAGAATTGAAGAAGAATCACCGATCCACTTCTTTACCCATGTAGTGAGAACATGATAGGAAAACATCTTATTTTTCAGTGTATCATCCTGTGTATGCAGTACTTTTCCAGGTCATACTTATTCTGAAGCATCAATAATCTAAACAGAAACTGAAAAAAGAAAAGGAGCCGGGCGTAGTGGCGCACACCCATAAATCCCAGCACTTGGGAGGCTGAGGCAGGAGAATCAGTGTGAATTTGAGACCAGCCTGAGCTACAAGAGTGAGCTCAAGGCCAGCCTGAACTGCATAGCAAGACCCTCTCTCAAAAAAGGAAGAAAGAAAGAAGTAATGTATGCTGACACTATTTCCTCATACAACCGTCTGTTAAATGTTGTGATACGATCTTGA
Organism: Myocastor coypus; assembly: GCA_004027025.1. NCBI lineage: Eukaryota > Metazoa > Chordata > Mammalia > Rodentia > Myocastoridae > Myocastor > Myocastor coypus. The sequence goes on along the minus strand of PVJA010006871.1, from coordinate 51,035 downwards.
AGCTTACTATTTTTCAGTCAGGCATTTGATACTCTTTATTAATATACATAAGCACATTATACAAAGGTAATGAGTTATGCAAAAGAAAACAAACTTTAAATAGGATATTCACAGATTCTAGTCCTAGTTTTACCTATTAACAACCCATAGGTCTTGGGTAAGTTACGTAGCATGTCAAGAATCACAGTTTTCTCTTCAGTAAGGCTAAGAATACTTATATCAGTTCTTTTTTAAAAAGTGTGATTGCCTGCAAGCAGGGGCTTTGGCCTGGGGTTCAATCCCCAGGCCTGCTCTGCCAGCCCCACCCCTGGGGTACCATGAGATGGTAATTGAGATTGGGCATGATGGTGCTGGTACCTATAATCCCAGCTCTTGGGAGGCTATAAACAGGTGGATCGTTACAAGTCCAATCTACTAGTGAGACCCTGAACACGCTGTAGACCCTTCCCTAAAAGATACCAAAAAAAAATTTAAAAAAGTGTGATTATGTAAAGGGCCTACTACAAGTGACTGGTACTGGATGAGTAAACCACCACTATGGTTACTTAACTCTCTAATATGAAGTAAGACAAAGGAATCCCATTTTCCCATGTATTTATTGTATTAGGCTTCCATTGTACATTGTGCTAGCTTTTAGAGAGCTGTAGGTTACTTAGACACAAATCCTTCTCCTCAAATGAGCTTATAATGTGTCAGATATCTACATGAGTTACTTGTAATAACCCATCAAAAGTAGCAAATGCCAGGCTGAGGAGATAGCTCAGTGGTCTAAGTGCCTGCCTGGCAAGTACAAGGACCTGAGTTTGATCCCTGGTACCACATGCTATGCCAGCCCCAGAACACCAAGTACATCATGCTGGCCTCAAAGCCAGGCATGGTGGTACAAGCCTGTAATCCCAGCTCTAGGGAGGCTGCAACAGGCAGATCACTATGAGCCTAAACTGTGTAGTAAGACCCTGTATCTAATTAATTAATTAATTTTTAAAAAATTAGCAAATTCCATAACAAAAATACAAATAGGAAAGTGGTTGCATTTAGCTAGGGAATCAGGAAAGTCACAGTAAAGGAAAAGATATTGCCCTGAATCTTACCAAATAGGTAAGACTGAACCATATAGAAAAAGGAAGAGACAGATTTTCTGTTAGCCTAGTGACCAGATTTAGTTAGGAAGGGATAGTAGAGATGTTTTATTATATAGGTATCATGTATTTCATGGTTTGTAATATAGGATGAATTTGGGCCTCCTGAATGTCAAGCTATAGAATATAGCAAAGTGTATGGCCTATGGAATAGGGTTTGACTGATTAATGAAGACAGAACTACATACATACATACATACATATATACATATATGCATAATCTTGCTAAGTTGCCCAGGCAAGTCTCAAATTCCTGGTCTCAAGTGATCACTGCACCTCAGACTCTTAATTATAGTCTTGTTTTTTTTTTTATGAGACCAGGGTTCGAACTCACGACCTTGCACTTACCAGGCTAGCACTTGTGCCATGGAGCTCTCTCCCCAGCACCCCTCAGCCTCTTAATTAACTGGGATTGTAAGTATGCATCACCATGCTAGGCAGAACTATATTTCAAGAGGAAAGCAATTGGTAATATCATAGTGGATAAATCAAAACAGGGAAGAAAGTAAACATGAAAAAAATCACAATTTAATAAGTATATTTTGATTATGTGTTCTATGCCAAATACAAGGAATACGAAAATGAATGAGTATTCTTCAGAAGTTCATGATTGAACTTCTGAAGTTCAACTTCACTATTGCTTTCTAGTAGTCATATGAAAACTAATATAAACAATTAAGTATCAGTGCATTGTAACAATGATACATGCAAACAGCTATGAACATAGATGAAGAAGGGATGTTCTGGGCAAAACAAGAAGGCTTCCCAGGAGAAGAAAGCTGTACTCAGCTTTGTAATGTGGATAGACATTTGCCAGACAGGAGGGGGAGGAAATTTCTAAAGTACGGCTCCCCTTGTGAACAAAGATACAAATGTTTGCGAGTTCATGGAGCACCTTGATAAGCTCTGAGCTGACTGTTTCTGGAACCACATTGTCAAACCTTGATTTTCTAACTATATAACAAAACACTGTATTGCATCTAGTATATTACAATACTTTCTCTATTGTGAATTCCTAAAGTAAAAGTATTACTTTGTGTTCACTATTGCTTGGGGTCCAGCATGTATGACTTACTAATAATCGCTGAATGAATGGGTACATGATGAACGGATGCTTAAGTGGATGACTGCATGAATTGATAGTGGATGTTGTAAAACAGAAAACTAATGCTTTCACTCCTTTGTATGTGTCACCCATTAAGATGGTGTCGCATCATTAATGCCTGACTTTTTTGTTTAAAACTGATATGGACATTTGGGATTCGTTGAGAAGATCTAATTGAAAGTGTCAGATATGTGCCTCTTCTAACTAAGGACTCCCACTGTCTTCCTGATATAGATATAGATATAGATATAGATATAGATATAGATAGATATATAGATATAGGTATATATAGATATATATCACAAGACCACTGAAAAATTAAAGTCCTAGAATGGATTTAGATTGTCACCCTGTAATGTGAACCTGGCATTCTCACTGTGAAGCTCTTTTAACCTCTCTGCTTAGTGGACCTCTACTCTGCTTTCCAATAATCACTCATCTTCTTTGTGGCAGTCACCTCTGTCAGAAGCATATTAGAATCATCACCACTCTCATTCCACACAGAAGGAGCATCCTCTCATACCCCCTGGCATTAGCCCATTGTGAATACAATGTACTGTGAAAAATATGATAGTTCTAAAGCCTTTAAAGTTCTTTGCAAAGGGACCCCTATATGTGTATAATAGTCCTAGGTTCTCAGATTCATATCTTTTTAGTTTCCTAATGAACCTTCTCAGTATTTTCCCACTAGTGATGTCTGGGTTTGTGCTCAGGAAATCTCTTTGTGGAAATTTTCTCACCTGTGTTCCCTTGGCACTATTTCAGAGAACTCTGAATATGCAGCCCTTATATGTGTATCACCCTGGTAAAACATAAATTCCCCCAAGGATAAAAGCCATGTCTTCCTAAGTCTAGGTCCTTGGCACCCTAACATGGTACATAGCATAGTCCAGTCCATCATCTATTAAAAATAACAGCTTTTCCAATATATAGAAAAAGCAGAATAGCAAGTTACCTAACAATAGCCTGCATTAATAATCAAGTTCATTGACTTTATTATTTTTATTTGAGACCTCCCCTACACATTCACACTTACTTGTAATCTGTATTCCAGGTTTTGTATCTAATCTCTGGCCTCAAAAAGCTTATAGCGGAGGGCCAGAAAGATAACTCAGTGGTCTAAGTTCCTGCATGGCAAGCTCAAAGACCCAGGTTCAATCCCCGCTGCTTCATGCTGTACCAGCCCTGCCCTGAGCACGCTGAGCTGGCCACTGAGACAGGGTATGGTTTCGCTCACCTGTAATCCCAGTCCTCGGGAGGCTAAAACGGTGATCACTACAAGTCTGAGCTGCATAGCAAGACCCTGTACCAAATACATAATTTTTTAAAAAAGCTTATAATAGAGAAATAGATAAATAAATGCTATGATAATATTAGTGTAGGATTCCACAGCCATACACAGGAATTAGTTCCAATTCAAGGCAGATTGAGAGTTGTATTGGTATCATAGAAAGTTTTTCAAGTAGTCAATACCTATTTTGTTAGGGGTTTTTCTGAGCTATTTATCCTTTATTACATTCTTTGGTTGTACTTTGCCTCATTCAAATGAAGCATACCATACTTGACACCCGTTTTGAAATCTGAGAGACAAGTAGGCATTAGCAGCTAGGAATGCACAGATTTCTGCACTCTGGGAATTCACTACCAGGGAAGAGATAACATAAGAACCCAACCTTGACTCAATGTTATAAGTGATAAACAGCCAAGAGTGTATTGAACACAGATGAGGAAGGGATTGGTGCCTTTTGACAAACTAGAGAAGATATCCCAGGGCAAGCAAAATGTGGGCTACATACTGAAAGACTGAGCTGCATTAGGCAGAAGACAGCAGTGAGTATGTAAAGGAGTGGAGACAAGTTGGTATCAGACAGTATGTAAAGGAATTAGGAATAACTGAACTGTAAAGTGGAAGTGATGAGAAAAGAGATTAGAGGTAGGCAGGAGCCACCTATTAAAGGACTCTGTATGCTATATTAAAGAATTCAAAATCTAAGAGAAGGGAAAAAAATTTATGGGGAAGTTTGCCACCATGGAGCTCTATACATACCATATAGAAAAAGGAACACCATTCTGTGATTCACTTCAGCACTTTCAGTTCAGCAACAAAGAACCATGTACATTGGAAAACATCGGAGAAAGATTTGAGTTGAGAAAAGAAAATGAAGGCATTGACAAAAAATTCTTCTGTAGTAGGTTTAGGCCCTAATCCTATATTTTTGTGTCCATTTAGCAAGAAAGAGGCCAGCTGAGGGCTAAAGGATAAGGAGAACTAATTCAGAGATTTCCAGGTTCTATTGGTCTCAAGTATAGGCTACCAGAGGCATTTACTCCTTGGTATTGATGCAATTGTTTGAGAAATTCTTGCATGTACTTGGGAATGCCTTTTAGCAGTACTGGCCTCAAGAGTAGATCAATAGTGAAGCAGAGTCTTTTTCAAACTAACATTTCAGAAGTTTCTTGAAACTACAGTGGGATAAAACAGCAAATCTTCAACTTCAAAAAAAAAAAAAAAATTGAGCCAGGTGTGGTGGCACACACCTGTAATCCCAGCACTTGGGAAGCTGAGGCAGGAGGATCAGTGCGAGTTCGAGACCACCCTGGGCTACAAAAGTGAGCTCAAGGCCAACCTCAACTGCATAGCGAGACCATGACTCAAAAAGACATACATACATACATACATACATACATACATACATACATACATACATAATAAAAATTTAAAATGAAGGTGTTCTTGAACTGGAGATAGATGTATGAGATTTATTGTTAAAGTTTTTCTTTCCTTCTATGTATTTTTTAAAATTCTATAATATAAATTTTTCAGTATTGGGTCTTTTTTTTTTTTTTAATACAATACTATTTTTGGTTTTTTTTTTTTTTTTTTTTTTATGGCCAGCTCAGCCTGCCTTGGGTGTGGGGCTGGCACAGCATGTGGTGCTGCCAATCAAACTGCCGTCTCTCAATTGCCTAAGCTTTCCTAAGCAGGCGCTTTAGGCCCCTGAACCATTTTGCCAGCATCAGTATTGGGTCTTAAGACACACTGAGAATAATTTAAATGTTTCTATCCTTTTTAACTCAATTTATTTTCGTTTCCTATAACATTAAGCATAATTCTTAAATTTGTTATAATACTTTAAAATATGTTCCATTTATATATAATGCCAAGAGCAAAGGAATATAATCTATGGGCTGTGTTACAAACAGGAGCAAATTATTTTCAGTCTTCCAATAACTATAATTGCACCAGCTTAAAAGAGTAATACATAAAACTACCTTTGTATACTAAACTCAGAACAAACATGGATTTTCTTTTTCTTTGTTAAATGGAATTGATTTTCGAAACAATATTTTGATTCTTAAATTCTTTAACAGACTTTACAACAGGTACCCAACATATCTCCCAGTGCTTCAGAGAGCTGTTGAACAGTGGTATACAGAGCCGGCCTGTACAACTCCCATCTTGAAGCTTATGGCAGAACTGATGCAAAACCGGTAATCACTGAAAGGGAGTGGAAAGGCATTTCACTGTTGGCAGTAATCTCTGCTCCACTGGTCTGATTCCTGCCTGTTGCATGTATCGCTCAGACTTAGAGCTCACAAACCAAAATCCAAGGTTATTAGTGACAATGAAAGAATTAGTGGCATGAGAAAAAAAAAGAAAAAGAGGACAATAAATGCATGTTTGTATGTGTATGCAAAGTTAGAAAAGAAGAAAGAGGTATAGAATACTTGGACATGTACAGACACTTTACAAAATAAAAATTAGAAGAGTACAGTCACTACTTAAAATATCTGAAATCACAAAATGGAAGGAAAGGCAGTTATTTTAGCTATTTCACTACTTAACTGCTATTCTGTAGAATTTTAAATCAAGAAAGAAGTTTAGTAGGCTCTGAACTGAGATGTTTCAATGAAATTAGTGGGAAACAGTTCCAGAGTGGTACCTGAACACACATTTCTTTGCTTGAGGAGCTCTGGGGATTTGTCCCTGCTTTGACTTGTGAGTTACACATCTCCCTCTATGCCAGAATGCAAGTACTCATATGATTTATGCGCTCAGCAATTTTCAGTGAAACAGTGAACACGACGGTACTTCTCAGAAATTACCTAGTTGGCCTTGTAATTTACATCAACCAGCAGAGATCCAAATATTCTGCATATAAATAGTAACAAACATATGACTAAAAGAAAACCCTATAACAAACTGTGTTTATCACTTTAAAATATGTCATTGTGGATATGGCTTAGCACCAAATTACCTGTCACTTAGCCATCTTGTTTCATCAATACCTCTTCATAAGCAGCATCCTGGAAGGGAGCTACCCAGACAGAGCAGCATATGGGTTACAGCTCTAATTTTATCAATTGCTGAATGATTCGCAGCAATAATTTCAATTTTTACCCTAAAACAAGAGGCAGAAAAAGCCTCTTACCTGGCAGATAAAGAAATGTATTTTTTGGAAAGTTGTAGTTGGTTATTGTTTTTTTCTTTAATTCTTACAGGTACCTTAAATATTAAAGGAAAATTGACTAAATTTTATATTAGAAATTTAGGGGGTTTTATTAAATGACAACTTTTAATCATAGATTGGTATCATATATTACAGATATGATAATACTAAAGGAAAAATATTACACTGCATATAGTAAAGTATTTAATGTCTGTCATAGGCAGATAATTTATATCTAGTATAAATGTCCTAAGAATTAACTGGTAAAAATTTTTTATCTTAAAGAATATGTTATCTTCTCTATGTCTCACTAGAATCTAATATAAATTACATATGCGTATTTCTTCAATCCAGCACTGTATGTTTATTGGTATGTAATTGTCAGTTATCAAAATAGTTATCAAAAGATCATAAGATCCTTAACACATTATCATTGCTGTATAGTACTGAAGTATTTTGGAAAAGCAATAAACTGTTCTATTCCTGACAAGGAGGGCTTTACAAATTTGTTAAAATATTTTTGGTTAATTTTTTTTTTCTGAAAAGTCATCTTAAAAACACAGCAACGGGGCCCGGCGGGATGGCTCAGTGGTCTAAAGTGCCTGCTTGGGAAAGTTTGGGCGGCTTCTGGGACCACGGTTCCATCCCCGGCACCACATGCTGCGCCAGCCCTGCCCTGGGGTGGGCTGAGCCGGCCATGAAAATGAGTGAATAAACAGACAAAGGTTCTGAAACAAGAAAAAAAAGAAATAAATAAAATTAAAAAAAAAAAAAAAAACACAGCAACAGGGTATAGCAGAGCCATCAACAGCCAGCATGACTGATGCCAAAAAGCAGATGTAGTTGTCAGGGTAGCTCTTCTATACTTGACTTTGTCCCTGCCTGTCTAGAACCAGGGAAGTAGAATTATTCTGAGGAGCTCCTGGCATTTGTTTCTCTTTACTTAAGCAGTGTGCAGTGGACTCCATAATCTGTAATGTAATTTAATGTATTTGAAATATGCTTCTAAAGTCTGAGATAATTCATTATGTATTTATTTAATATTAAAGGCATCTGCATATCTTGTCTGTCACTTCAGAATTTTTAAGATGTCAAATGCAGAAATCTATCTCTCTTCAAGTATCTATGTAAACTTACAAATGCACAATAGGTTTTTTTTCTTAATTACTGTTACCCACCAGTTACTTTGCAAGAAAAGAGAAGGGATAAGATATATGTGATATAGGATATCAGGATATTGTGTTGGTAGAAAAAAAATTAACTCTAAGCTATAAAATAAATGAAAATAACTCTTAATTACAAAGTATCTTTACAGTGAGAAAATTAGTATACATATCTTATTAAGTATTGTTGATTGCAGTGCTACTTCAAAAGGATAATTATATGCTACTGTTTCTCATAAATGAAAACTCTGGACATTTTTCCCAAACATCTAATCTTAAGTTTTTGCTATATTTTTTAGATCCCAGCGTTTGAATTTTGATGTATCATCTCCTAATGGAATTCTTCTCTTTAGAGAAGCCAGTAAGATGATTTGTACTTATGGTGAGTGTCCTATTCCATGTTTGTCTTTGCAGTATATCTTTTTATCTTTGGGGCAGAGAAAGAGGTTATTTTGTTCTTTTGAACCTTCATAGCTATTGAATTTGGGAAGTATACAATAGATATGTAAAAAGCCAGATAGCTTCCAGCCCCAGCACTGCCACCCCAAAAACCCAGGAGCACATTGGCATCACATCTAAGGTAACATGGCTGGCTAATATGATACATTGCTTTTGAATAAATTAGTGTTAGTCACTAAAAAGAATAACTAGAAAAAACATCTGGAAGTTATAGCATATTCAAGTTGCTCACAGTTACATCAAGGAGTTTGCTATCTTCGGTCAAGAAATTCTTCAGAAAAATTCTTAGACCTTTGTGTCACTGAGTTTGGGGGAAAGAGCAGCAGATATTTTATTACATGGAACCTTTAAGCACTATACAAAACAGAATTCTACTGTAAAACTTAGCCTTTTGTATCACCACCCCCAAAGTTTGCAATTTAACTAGAAATCTGGCCTAAGAATGGTCATAAGCCCTATAATTCTGACAGCTTGGTCAATAAAATTCTCTATTTTCTGAGACTTTTATGTAGCCAAAGAACGGGGATAAAATGGTATAGGTCCCCGGCAATCAGTTTGGCAAAGTGATGACTACTTGGAGCTGGGCTCTATGCAATGAATTTCTCCCTGAGAACTGTTTCCTTGTGATCCCCATTTCTGTGTCCTGTTCTGTTTCATCTTGTCTGTTCTTACTTTCCCAAAATCCATGGCCAACTCTGTATGTATGACTTCAAAAATTGCCTGATATTCGTATTTGAGTACCTAAAAGCAGATTTTAAAAATTGTATAAAGCTTCAGTTCTTCTTTTGTGTATATGTATGTAGAAATAGCCATTCAAATTATATTACTTTTTCAGAAACCTATTAATTTTTTTAAAAAATAGAAAATAGGTGTTTTTATTTGTATCCAAAATACATTCTGGTGGGATTCTTTTTTTTTTTTTTTTTTTGTGATATTTTAGGGAAGGGTCTATAGGGTCATACCACTAGATCAGACTCAGTGATCTACCTGTTTACAGCCTTCCAGGAGCTGGGATTAGAGGCGCGTGCCACCACGACCATTCTCAATTGCTGTCTCAGTGTGCCCCAAGGAGGAGCAGGGCCAGCACAGGGGGCCCCAGAATCAAAACCCCAGCCCCTATGCCTGCCTACAGGCGCTTTAATCCACTGAGCTATTTGGCAGGCCCTTACATTATATACCTCTACTAACATGCTTAATTTTATTTGCACATTTGATTTGTAGAGCTTGAGATTATCCATGTGGAGAAACTATGGAATCCACTTTATTAAGACAATAATCTCATGCTCTCACTTTCATCTACTATAACAACACCGTCTCAACTTTTACAGCTGAAAATCATACGAAGTAGAACTTTGCCTCTTAGAGGTAAAAACAAAACAAAAAAAATAACCTCCTTTTAAATATTATAAATATAGTTCCCTTACTTTCAATCTGTGATACAGTGGTATGAATTCTGCAACCAGAATTATGGAAAGTATTAAGTTTGTGAACTGTGGTACTACTGGAATTCTTTTCAGTGTCTAATTATACTAAGATATATAGTTGGGCCTTCTTCATAAAACAGCCTGATATATTTTAAGGCACAATTTTTAGAGATTAAATGGCATGATAACCAATGATAGTACCAGATTTCACCAGCTCCACAAATTTACATAGACACTATACTCCTTTTTTTCTAGTTTAATTGTGTAAAATAAGGAATAAAATCTCTACTGATCTGCTTGCCTCATTAGAGTTATGAGGCTTATTTGAGGTACCGTAGATAAAAGTACACATGGGGTAACATGCAACTGGTGTTCACTGAATATGCTTTTCTTTAATCCAAAGCTATTCTCTTGCACTGACCAAGCCATTCTTTGTACAGGCCTACACAGTCCCCTATGTCACTATTACTCAGGGAAACCTTCTGCTTAGACCATACTATTTTGCTGCCTTCCTTCTGCCTATAGCCTGTGCTGAGTTCCTATTTCCTTTTTTCAAATGAAATAATAATGCCCACTATGAAGTAGTACAAATGTAAGAGTCAGTAATCAACAAATCAGTAATCAATAGAGCTTTAAGTAATACAAATGTTAGTTTTCTGGTACCAGTCACAGTCATTGCTTTTTCTGCCCCTTTTTCTGGATAATCTCTTTCATTAAATGTAATTTTTCCTTTGGGACTTGTTCTCTACTGCAGAGGGCCCAGTAAGGACTATAACCTCTTCCTCTTATTCCTCTAGGACATGTATGTGCATAGGTATATATGTGTCCTGCATGTGACACCACAAGGAGTCTCTTGTCAAATATGCTAGGTGAGCTTCAAAAGTTATCCAATCTTCTATTATATTGTCTGACTATAGACAAAAGCATTGCAGCAAAAGTAGAAAAAGCTAACTATATAAAGAAGAATAGGAGATAACTATATAAAGAAGAAAGGGATAAAGGGGACAGAAAGGGAGAGAAACAATGTGGAGGACACAAGCAACAAATCCAAGGCATTCTTGAGAAGAAAATCCAGTAGAGTGTTCTCTTACCTTGAAGAAAGACTGAGCAATTTGAATAAGCCCTGCTTTTCAATTTATCCTATGTATTGATAGCTTCTGTTGTTTAATCAGCTATTATGTGTCCACACTATATTAGATCATTTATCATACATTAATTATCCTGATGAGTCCTCTAGGTAGGTATCGTTATCTGCTACTCACTAGTTTTATGACCTTGGCTAAGTTGCTTAGCCTCCTTTGCTTCAGTTATTTGTTAAATGAAGAGAATAGTTTATACTTCATAAGATGGTTGTGGGAACTCAATTAGATAATGCATAGAAAGTCCTTAGATTATCTAACCACTACAATAACTAAACTAACAAAAAATTGAAATTGAAGCTCATAAAGGTTAAGAAGCTTTTCAGATATTACAAAGCTAGCAAGTAGTTAAATTGAAAATCAAGATAACTATCGACAGTAGTCTTTCTGTTCTCCTTACTGCCTCAGAAATTCTGTAGGATACTATACTGTGCTTGAATGTTTATAATGAAACACTGTTCCCTGAAGTTTGGCTGTAATTCCAAATGTAAGGGAAGTCAAAGTTTCAAAGAGAAATCAAAAGTTCAATGGAAAACCATATTATTCTATGTGAAATCTATGTCAGTCACTATGACTCTGACACATGGAGTTTACATAGAATAATAGAAAAATGCCTCCCGTCTTCCACTGATTTCAGTGTGTGAGTCTGCCACCCAAGCTTATTTGTCTATCTTTACCCAGACTCTTAACCTTTAGAGAGTCTAACATGTTCATGGGAAGATCATGTGGTTCCCACTCAGGAGTCTAAAAGATAAGGGAAAAGAGTAATTGAGGAGACAACACCAAAGCCAGCATTATTTATTTCTTTGATAAATAAAGGTGAAGAAAAAGAAAACACATGGAGGAAAAAGCCAGAACATTCTATGATCCCTCCTATTCCCATACCAACTGAGTTTCTTCCCTGATCCCCTCCCCTGGCAGTATTTGGGTAGTCAGTGAGTAGGGTGCTGCAGACGTGGAAGGACTCATTGCCTAATGTATCTGACTTGTTATGTGTTTTACAGAATACCTCTACCTCACTGCTCTATGAGACTGGCAGAAAAATAATACTTTTGATATGCTGTTTTATTTATCTACATTCTGTCATGATATACTTTGATGTAAGTTTTTAATTTTGCCTCAGCTCTCAGCTGCTCTTGCTGTTACAGCTCAGGGTCAGCAATGAGGTTAGCCACAGTAGCACAAAACAATTTCCTGTTTGTACAGCCCAGGTAACATTTGGATGAGGATTAAATTTTACCGCATTTTCTACTAGCCCAAGCCTATTATTTCTAATGAGTTTTAAATTGCTTCAAGAGCATGTATTTCAAAACTTAGTGCTATGATCCATTCAGTGTGAGCAACTTAATAAAAGAAATTTCTTTCTTAAATTTTTGGTTAAAATGTTGCATGCAGTGTAATAAATGTTATTACTTTGGAAACCTACTTCTCAGTTTTGAGAACTGGATGTTTTTCATGCTCAATTTCCATTTGTCTAATCTTTTCTTCTTTTTGCCTCTGGCTACTGGTATCTTTAGTGACATCTGTTGGTTGAAGAGTGCACAGAAGGGAGAAATAGTGATCATTTTCATAAGACTGGACAAAATGGAACTCATTTTATTCCTTCTGTAGGTACCTGACTTCAGAAAGACCAGTGTGTGAAACTTAAAATAAATTGGGCAAGCTACAGTTGTTATTCAGTATACTTAAGAATTTATATCTTTTAAGCCACATGTGTTCTAAGAGCATTTAAGGTATAACTTAATATGCATAAATCGAGTTTGTAACATGTTGCATAAGCCTTATAACTTATCTAAGTCACAGGTCAGTGGCTTGCATGTTGGGGTTTGTAGAGTCTTAAAGGACTGTGAAAATGCCACAGAGGCCCTCCAGAAAGGCAAGGAGGAAAGGACCCTGATACCACTTTGATGCAAGCCATCCAGTTATATATATTTGCACTAGATTTGGTGATAAAAGGTGTCACCTATTAAGAAAAAGATTTTAAAGAGCACGAAAATTATTGGCATGTGCTATTAATGCAGAAGTATTATAAGAATCAAGAACTGTGATTATCTATTTACATTAAAATGATTACAAGGCCCAGCAGGATGGCTCAGTGGTCTAAAGCACCTGCTTAGGAAAGCTTAGGTGGCTGCAGGGACCGCGGTTCGATCCCTGGCACCACATGCTGCGCCAGCCCTGCCCTCAGGGCAGGCTGAGCCAGCCATAACAATCAATCAATCAATCAATCAATAAAAGTTCTGAAACAAGAAAAAAATTAAATTAAAAATTAAAAAATAAAATGATTACAAGAAAATAGGTGAAAATTGCATTAGTTTTCAAATAAGTAGAAGAAAAAAATTTAGCAGAAAACAACAGTTCTTGGAATCAGATTATCCAGGAGTCATGGATATGGCCTTTGATCTTACCAAAAAATTGGTTGGAGTTGTAGGTGATAGGAAAGTAGCAAAAAGTAAAGCTTACAAGTCTTTTGGAGACAATGGTATGATTGTCACTTTGAGGATCTCAAACCAGTATCAAGCCACTTAGCAAAGAAGGCCTTGTGAAGTATATTTCCACTGCGAATCCAGGGACCCTGTTATGTTACAGAATTGCCTTTTATCGCCTCACATATTAAATTAAGCCTCTTTTTCATGCAAGCAAAAAAAGAAAAAAAATAGATTTCTTTACCCATCCAGCTAACATTTATTGAGAACTCACTATGTGTCTGATACTGAGAAAGTTGCAAGGGATAGAAAAATAAATAAGATACAAGAAAAAGAATTCTAGTGATTTTTCCCTTAAGGAACTTTAGTCTGGCGGGAGACTCAGACAAGCAAATGAAGAATTATGATGCAGCCGGGCGTGGTGGCGCATGCCTGTAATCCCAGCACTCGGGAGGCTGAGGCAGGAGGATCGGTGGGAGTTCGAGACCAGCCTGGGCTACAAAAGTGAGTTCAAGGCCAGCCAGAACTGCATACTGAGACCCTGTCTCAAAAAGACAAAAAAAAAAAAAAAAAAAAAAAAAAAAAAAAAAAAGAATTATGATACATTGTGCTCTGTGTTACACTTGAAAAGTATTCAGAGTGCTGAGGGAGCCCAGAAGAGATTTCTCTTTCGGACTGAGAGATCAAAAAAAACAGTATTTCTTGGAAAAATAACAAGGCCAAAACTGAAGTTTTTTTTTTTTTAACTGTATGTATGTATATGTATGTATGTATGTATGTATGTATATGTATGTTATGGCTGGCTCAGCCTGCCCTGGGGGTGGGGCTGGCACAGCATGTGATGCTGGGGATGGAACTATGGTCCCTGCGGTTGCCTAAGCTTGCCTAAACAGTTGCTTTACAGCGCTAAGCTATCTTGCCAAGGGCCAAAGGCAACATTTGAAAGGAACATTTAAAGCCTTTACAAAGCACGTTTTTATGAAAAAGATAATGTACTTAAAACAACTGCAGATATTTCAAAATTGCTAGAAGCTACAGAGAATGTAGGAGAGGTTTAGGCCATAAACTTAAAGAGTTAAAGAGATAGGAAAAAAGTAATTAATGAAATAACATGAATTAAGGTAAAAAAAAGTTATAGCTTTATTCTGGGTTTTTTGTTTGTTTGTTTGTTTTTTATACAAGAGATCAAACTCAGTACCTTGCACTTGCCCAGCAGGTGCTTATGTGCTGAGCTATCTCCCCGTCCCCTTAATCCTGTTTTAAAACAAATTATATATATATGTATATATAATTTATGGTATGCAACATCATATTATAGGATGTATATAGATGTAAAAAGTTTTAATGTAATGAAGCAAGTTATATGAAAGACCAGTTACTTCTTATAGTTACTTCTGTGGCATAGGAGAATGGCTAAAGTCTGACAGCAGAAATCCCAAATGTAATAAAATTTTATTAATATAGCCATCATGCTACACATTAAGCAGCTAGTGTTACTCTTTATGTCTAGATAGCTCCCAGAGCCTGGTTCAGCCCCAGCCATTTTGGTGTGCTGTTAAGTGGTATATGCTAGTCCACAGAGGCAGACTATGGACATGACTCCAAAGGGTGTATCTCTCTTCCTTCTTCTCCTCTTGGCTGTGCTTCCTAGACTTCATGGCCTGAGCAGCTTTCTTCACCAATCTCTTCCACCTTGCTTCTTCTTTTTTTTTTTTTTTTGTTTTGTTTTTTGTTTTTTTTGTTGTTGTTGTTTTTGTTTTTTGTATTTTAGGGAAGGGTCTACAGGGTGTTCAGGATCTCTCTACTAGATAAGACTCATGGTGATCCACCTGCTTACAGCCTCCCAAGAGCTGGGATTTCAGGCGCACACCACCATGCCCAGTCTCAATTGCCATCTCAGTGTGCCCCAGGGGCAGGGCTGGCATGGCATGGCATGTCCAGGGATGGAACCCCCGGCCCCAGCACCTGCTTGCAGACACTTTAATCCACTGAGCTATTGTACCAGCTCCACTGTGCTGCTTCTATCTGAAGCCAGCCAACTGGACAAGGACTGAAACTACTTAAACATGAGTCAGAGTAAATAACTTCCTCTAAGTTATATGTGTTGGACATTTTGTCCCAGCAAAGAGAAAAATGAACAAGAGAGGTAATTTGTTCATCCCTCATTCCTGCTTTTTTGCATCCTCTGATGAATGTCTCCCCATTTCTTCACACTCCCAATCCCCCTGGTAACTGCTGTTTTCTCTGTTTGCTTCAAACTTTTTGGTTTCATATATAAGTGAGCTCACGTAACATTTTTCTCTCTGTATCCCCTCCTATTTTATCTTTAGCATCATGTCCTCTAGAGTCATCCTTGTTGGAACAGAAGGAAAGACCTCATTCTGATTTAGGGCTGAACGGCATCCCATTGTATGTCTACATACCACTGATGCCCTTATGTACTTATCCATCAAAAGACACAGGTTGTTTCCATATTACTCAACTATTCTTGTTGCTGAAAACACAACGCCTGACACAATTTAAAGATGTAGAAGTTTAATTTGGCTCATAGTTTCAGAGGATTTGATTCATTGATGGCCAGCTCCCAGGGAAAAAAAAAGTCATATTAGAGGGGTATGACAAAGCAAATGCTTACTTCATGGTGGCTGTGACATAGAGTGAGAGAACTGTACTAAAGAGGAGAGCCTGCATGCGGTATTTCAAGTCACACCTCCATGACACATCCAAATACGCCAAGAAGCATGCTTTACTGTCCCCTCTGCAGCTCCCAAGCCAGTCATGTTGGTAATTAAGCTTACCCAGCACATGTATTTTGGCCATTGTGAATAATGCAGTAAGCATGGAAATGCACATATCTTCAGGAGGTGGTGATTTTCCTGTATTTCCTTTGAGTATATCCTCATAAGAGGGCTTAATGGAACATACTTTTTTTGTTGTTGTTCTTGTTGAGCTAGAAACCTCCATATTGTTTTTAATAATGGCTATATCAGTTTCATTCCACTACAAGTATATTAAGAGTTCCCTTTTCTCTGTACCTTGCCAACATTTGTTATCTTTTGACTTAGTGATAATAGGCATCCTAAAGTGTGTGAGGTAGCATCTCTTTTTAAATTTAATTTGCGTTTCTCTGAAGATTTATGATATTGAACACCTTTTTATATAACTGTTGGCTACTTTTTGTGTCTCTTTTTTTTTTCCAACTGTTGAATAAGATTTGTTTGGTTGGTTGAGGGTTTTTTGGTTTTGTTTTTTACTTTGAGGCATGTTAAGTCTTGCTAAGTTGCCTAGACGTGGCTTGAACATGCAATCTTCCTGCCTCAGCCTGCCAGAGTCCTGAGATTATAGGCATCTACTACTATGTCTGGCTGCATGGATTCTTTATAAACATTCTACATTCATTCCTTATCAGAATATTTGGTTTGTAACTATGTTTTCAAGTGCATATGCTGCCTTTTATTTTGTATCCTTTGCTGTGCAGAATCTTTATGGTTAAACGTAGTCCTGTGTTTTTGCCTCTGTAGCTTGAAATTTTGGTGTAATATCAAAAAAAAATCATACCAATGTGCAGGAACATTTCTTTTCCTCCATATATTCCTTTTATGAGTTCATAATTTCTTACCCAATATTTAAGTTTTGTCTCCATTTTTAACTTGATTTTTATATGTAGTATAAAATAAAAAATCAAGTTTAATTCTTTGCATATAGAAAGCCAGGTTTGGAGCTTAGTGGCACAGTGCCTGCTTAGCAAGAGCAAGGTCCTGAGTTCAATTCCTGGAACCAAAAAATGCCAGGTTTCTCCACACTAGTCATTGAACAGAATAACTGTTTTCCACTGCACCCTCTTGGTGCCACTGTCAAAAAATAATTACCAGGGGTGATGGGAGTAGGTGGAAATAAGGAAATACATGTCAGAGCATACAACATAGCTCTCTTGTGGGGGTGAAGAATGATATGACCACGTGATAGTTCAGCAGTTACTTACAAAACTAGCATAGTTTTACTAATCAGCCTAACAGTTAAGCTATTATCCACATAAAATCCTTCACACAGATGTTAGTAGAAGCTTTACTCACAACTCCTAAAACTTGAAAGCAACCAAGATTCATTCAATTGATGAATCAATAAACCATAGTACCACCATATAGAGGCATAGAATTTTATCCAGTGCTACAGAGAAATGAGCTATCAAGCCATGAAAAAGTATGGAAGGAGATAGGCATGGAAGAAAGTTTAAAATGTTTTGTGAACATGTAGAACAATAGAGGTAAGCTTCCCTGGGAAGTAATTGTGTGACTCTTGTGGGATTCCTAGGCTAAGGGAATAGCAAGTTTTAGGATCCAAAACAGGAACATATCTGGCATGAACATTGTAAGCAGAGGAGGATTCCACAGACTACTCTAGAGGACTGTAAGTAATTAAAGCTACAATCAACGATATCAGATAAGACAGTATTGCAATAATAAGCAAAGTTTAATACTAGCTTTAACCAAGGTAATAGCAGTTAGAGTGGCCAGAAGTGTTTGTTCTGTGAGTTTATTGTAAAGGGCAAGCAAATCCAACTTTTTGTTGGATTAGATGAACTGTATGAGAAAAAAAAAATGTAGCTGGGACTTTGACATAATAGAAGATGGAGTTGCTGTCAACTGAGATAAATAAGGAAGCTGAGATGGGGAAGGGTAAGAAATTCAGTAGTCCCATTTTGGTCATTTTGAGCTTGAGACGTAGATTGCACAACCAAGCCAGGACATCAAATGGACTTGGATATATGAGTCTGGGGTTTGGAAAATAGGTCTAGACTAGAGAAACTAACACAGAAGTCATTGGCTCGTTAGTGGTATTTAAAGTTACAAAACTAGCTAAGATGACTGGAGGAGGAGAAAGGAGACAAGATGAGTGTGAGTACTGTACAGAAGAAGACTTGAGTTTGAGCCCTGCTGTACTCCAACGTTAGGGGTTGGGAGAAGAGGCAGAACCAACATAGAAGAGTAAGAAAGCAAATGCTGCAATAAGAGAAAATCATGAAAGACAAGGTGACCACCTGTGTCAAAAGCTTCCAGTGAAGGCTGGTATGAGATAGCTCAGTGGACTAAGCACCTGCTTAGGCAAGCATGAGGATGGATTTGATCCCCAGCTCCACATGCCATGCTGGCCCTGCCCCCAAGCACACTGGGCCAGCCACCAAGACCAGGTGTAGTGGTGCACACTTATAATCTCAGCGCTGAGTAGGCTAAAAATAGGATCGTTATGAGTCCCATCTGTGTAGTGAGAATTGTACTAAATACATAAATTAAAGAAAAAAGAGTCATGCTGTGCGGTCACCCTCCTCCTCCCCACCCCCACATCCAGACAGCAATTGAGACTGGGTGTGATGGCGTGTACCTGTAATCCCAGTTCTTGGGAAGTTGAACACAGGCGAATCGCTGAGTCCAATCTCTGTACTGAGACCTGTAAACCCTTACTAAAATACAAAAAGAAAAATGCTGCCAGTGGATCCAGATGAAGACTGAATAACATTTAGCAATAAAGCAATTGTTGGTAACCTTGAAAGGACTTTGACTACAGTGGACATTAAAAAAAAAGAGTGAGAAGTGAGGATAGTGAATACCAAGCATTCTTTTAAATTTGTTAACAAGGGGGAGAAGCAGAGGAAGTGGACTAAGAAAATGTCTTCTGTTACTTGTTTTTAAACTGGAAGAGGGGCCCGGCGGGATGGCTCAGTGGTCTAAAGCACCTGCTTGGGAAAGCTTGGGTGGCTTCAGGGACCGTGGTTCGATCCCTTGCACCACATGCTGCACCAGCCCTGCCCTCAGGACAGGCTGAGCTGGCCATAAAAATAAATAAATAAGCAAACAAAAGTTCTGAAACAAGAAAAATAACTAAATAAATAAAAATAAATAAATAAAATGGAAGAGATAATACCATGTCATATATTTTAATGAAAATTGTCTAAAAGTACCCCCCCCCCAGAAAGCCATTTTATATAAGAGAAGGGGAAATCTTGGGTGCTTTGGCTTTAGGTATGTAAGTGATGAGATCAGTTGAACTCGGTATTGGCTTTGGCTTGTGTGAGTGTAGATGCTATGGAAGAGATAGATGTGGCAATACAAGTTTAAGCATAAAGCATTCCCAGAAGGAGAGCGATAATCTTCTTTATTTTAGTAAATACTAGTAATGTCCTCTAGATTAACTCTGATTTTATAGTCCTAAAAATTTGCTTAATTTTTCACATCTTTATAAATCCTGCATTGTTTGAATCTTTTGTAGTCTGAACAGGGAAGTCTCCAATTCTCTTCCAGGCTGCACTGCTTCTGTTCTGTTCCAAACCATTTATGTCTATGTCCAGCCCTTTTCTGCCTGACAGAAAGACAAGAGCAAGTTGAATGACTTGAAGTAAAGCAATGTCAGCAAGCTTCTAGTTTTTTTCTCATAACTATTCTGATGATATATGGAGACATTCAACTTATAGAGCTCTCAGCTAAATATCAAGTTCACTTTAGAATTTTAGAGATTAAAGGTGGAAAACAAAAGGTAAATCAGCAAAACAGATTGCTTTATAACTCAGGAAGCAAAATTGTTAGTGCTATTGTTAGTACTACCTGGTGTAGGATGCTACTGTAGCATATCTCACCCCTTGTACATTTTTTCTAAGTACTCTTTGGAGACACAGAAAACTGATAGGATGTGGGATAAGCAGCCAAACTACACACCTGCCCACCTCCTCCCCACTAGCTCTCTATTGAAGGAACAGAAAAAAGGCAGTCAAAAAGCACAGTATTGACCTTAGTTTGAATTATGCAAATGAAAGGAATGTGTGGAAGATGACATGATTGTGTACCACACACACAGCTCATCTCCTCCCCTTTCCCACGTTGTAATTCCTATGAGTTTATATTTAACACTATTAGGCTGGAGAAAAAGTGAACCCCTAGTACTGTGTATGGTCATAGCTTACATTTATTGAGCACTGTGCCAGTTACCATGGATGAGCAGTTTATATACACTGTCTCCTTTATTCAACATAAGAGCCTGATGAGTTATAGATGTTATTATCCTCACTTTATAGAGAAGGAAACAGTGACTTACAGAGGTGAATAATCTGCTCAGATTCCCAGGTAGTAAGGAGAGGGCTAAGAATAAAACCAGGTCAGTATGACTCAAGAACCCACACTGTTGATCATTTCCTTATTTGTCATGTGTTTGTCTTCACTTAGAAAATTACCTTGTTCTTTGGTTGAGACCTGTGCAGTAAGGCCCTACTCCACTGGCTATAGGAGTCTCTTCTAAAGAGGAAGACATCCAGCAGTCAGTTGCACAGGAAGAGGTGTAGTGTTGGAAGAAAAAGAATACTGTAAAAATAAATAAAGCTGAAGGCTGATTTCAAAAAAACAGATTTTACATCTTCTGTATATATCCTCTTAATCTAGATCTTGAGAGTTTTCTGGCAGGGAGCTTCTGAGTTCTAAAAGGTAATAGCAGAAACAGAAGACATCTTAATGAAAGTGAGTTAAAAATAAAAAACTCAAACACTAGGTAGGACTAGGTGGGGAATGCGACAGGAAACAAAAGGAAATTCACTATCTAGAGAAAGCCTTGGAAACTCTATCTACCAGCTAGATTTGTATACTTTTTGAAGTTAGAGTCTCTAATTTCAGAAAGTTCAGTGGTCTAACTCCTATCAAACAAAGCTGAATCAGTGAGAAAAACTAATGGCTTGGCCAAACCTTCTCTTTCCCAGTCTTTAACAGTCATCACAGACTGCTAGACATTTAAGTAAAATGAGATATGGTTTACTACTTATATTATTCTACCACTGTAAAGTCATAGTGTATGAATTACCATTTTAATGCATATCTATTAATACATGGCAAGACAAAAGGTAAGACATGTGCCAAATTGCAGATTTAACATCCTAAATAATCTTTTGATGATGGATTTTTTTTATATTCCTTTACAATAAAAATGTTTTCCATCACAATTCTTAGTCTGCTTATTAAATATCTTACTCTAGAATATAGGCTTTCTGCTTTTACCATAAGGACATCAGTATAAAATGGCCCCCAAAGTTTGTTCTTCACCTTGGCCATCAGAACAAACGTAAAGTATGTGAACCACTTCCTCCTTCCAAATTGCCTTAGCTCTTTTTTTTTTTTAATGAATTTAGCACAAGGGCTGCAGGGTGTATAGGGTCTCACTAGATAGATCAGATTTCTAGTGATTGTCCGTTTATAGTCTCCACAGCACTGGGATTTCAGGTGCCTGTGCCACCATGCCCAGTCTATATTGCTGTCTCAGTGCACCAGGGGGGCAGGCCAGCACAGATACACCAAGGACTGAGCACTGGCCACTGTGCTCTGCAAAGCAGTCACTTTAGTCTACTGAGCTGTCTTTTCAGCCCCTACCTTATCTCTTTCTATCACATGTATGTCATGCTGTTCCTTCTTGAAAAATGGAAAGAAGGAAAATGTCTACCTTGGTTTAAATTTATTTTCAGTCAAAGGTTTAAAAAAAAAAATTGCACTTGTTCTACCCAATGCACACTCTCCCTGCAAGGCCATGTCAGGAACTTCAACTCTTCCTCTACACATGATGGACTCTGGAAACCTTTCTCTACTGCCTTCTTACCTACCCAAGAAAGTTAATCTTTTCATCTGTCCCTGTCTTTAAAAACTTCTCTGATAGCATTTGTCACATTGTATGCAATTATTTACAGTATTTACAAATCTCTCAATCAGAATAAACTCCTTCAGAGTAAGCTTTTTTTATTATGATTCATTTGTTCACCTCCCAGCACCTCATGTTGAATAATGCTGTCTTGTTGGGTTAAATTTTTATAAAACTACTGTTATCTCTGTAAGGTAAGTTAGAATAAGAGCATGAAAGAGTACAAAATTTGGTTTTGAGTAAATTTCTAGATATATTAGGCTTCCAAATAATGGTTTTATTTTCAAATGTGTTTATTATAAGCGGAGTTTCTTTTTTTTATTCTTTATTTCTCTTTAAAATAAAAAATAAATATTTTCTCCAAATAGATTCAAAATGACTCTAAAAATTAAAAAGCTCAATGGATTTTTTTTTTCACAGTTCTCATCTCAAATAATATTTCTTGTTTCAGTGATGAGAACATTTGAAATTTGTTTTCCTAGCCATTCACGGCCACAATACAATGGATCTGAAAAAGTTCCTTCTGTATAGCTGAGAGCCAGGCACTGGCTGACCATCACCCACCCCACCCCCATGACGCCCACCTAGGCCTCAGCTCTGCAGCTAGTGTTGCACTCTATTTTTGTGCAGGCAATATTTGCCCAAGCGGAGTTTCTGAGACTCCACAGACAGAGTGTATGGAAGTGTTTCAGTAAGGTAAAAGAGAGAAACAAAACTTTCAATTCTGTGCTTCATGCTCAGCTAGGAGTCCTCTAAGTATACATGTGGCTACCATAATGTATCTACTAATCAGGATTCAAACAGGGAAAAGAAGCAATATGTTTATGGAATAGAGATCATTTTAGAAAATAGCTGTTGTACAATTTGGGGTAAATATGGGCAAATGAATCCAAAGGTGCAGAGGGAAAAGAAATCACTAATTAGCCCTCCACAAATAATGATATGAGTAACTTGCAGGGAAAATCTAGAAGCTAGGCATGTCTAACTGCTGGAGTTGGGACCACAAAAGAATGAGGAATAAAAAGAAATAGAGCAGCTGGGGAGATAGCTCAGTAGAATAAGTGCTTGCCTGGTGAGTGCAAAGGCCTGAGTTCAATCTCCAGTTCAAAAAAAAAAAATACAAGTCAGTAGAATACTACTCATCATCCACTAATGGGTGGGCATGGCCTTAGTGTCATTGGTCAGTGGGACTGGTAATTCTGGAACAGAAAATGGAAGAACCAACAAACAACTGGAATCAGCAACATTTCAACATCTTATCAAATATATTTTAATTATAGCTTTTATAAGGTTATGGCAGCTACTTCATTTCCACTTTTAAATCTCATGCAAATTTGTCTTTTTTATTCCTTTGTGCATTCCCCAGCACCTCAGGTTGAATAAAAGCTATCATAGTGGGTTAAATCTTTGCAGAACTACTGTTCCATACTCATAGTCATACAAGGAATGGATTCTGGCAAATTTAATTCTTCTTCAGCCAGGTTAACACTGAACAAACCACAATATATATCTACGTTTTATAAATTGAATTTAGTCTTAATTCTGAAAGCAGTTAATTGAACAGGAAGAGGAAGGGCTAAGAAGTAAATGATTTTTTTTCTACAAATTTTATTTTTAGATATTACTTAGTAACAAATGTTAGTAGCACACATTTCAGAAACAAAATTGATTATAAGGGCTCAATATGACCAGGAGAGAGATCAGCAGCATGAACACATGCCTAGCAAGTTCAAGGTCCTGAGTTTGATTCCTGGTACAAAAAAGAAAAAAAAAAAAAAAAGATAAATGCTAAATACTGCAGAAAATGTTAAAGTTACTGTATAAACATTTCTTTGTCTTCAGTTTGATGGCCATCATGGTATTTGGGTATAGGTTTTAAAATAATCATCTTTTAGCCAGGTGTGGTGGTGCTTGCCTGTAATTCCAGTACGTGGGAGGCTGAGGCAGGAGGATTAGTGAGAGTTCGAGATCAGCCTGGGCTACCAAAGTGAGCTCAAGGCCAGCCTGAACTGCATAGTGAGACCCTGTCTCAAAAGGACAAAAAATTAATTAATTAATTAATTAATTAATTAGTCATCTTTTGAGGTCTTCTAAAGAAAGATTCCAGGAGAAAAAGGCAGTATATTGAATTTTATTTCATATAACTCACCTACCTAAACACAAAGTAACTCCAATGCAAGTTTCTATAAGAAAGTTGAAAATCTACCCTGAATTTAAAATAATTTACATCCTAGGATATCTTCTTCTCCAGCTTACTTGGTTATTTTATCCTACTTTTTAAAAACTTTTTATCAAAGCAAAACATCTGAATTAAAGCACAAAAACTAAATTACTCTTAACTGGAAGTCAATGATTTTTCACATATCTATGTACATATTAATGTAATCACAATCTGGATAAAACTGTAGAACTTTCCAGTGGCCTTGATTGATCTTTCTTGGGCCCTTTATACTTCCCAGGTAAAAGCCTCATATACTTATTTTTCATTACAGTAAATGGTTCAAT
This sequence comes from Myocastor coypus, assembly GCA_004027025.1. Taxonomy (NCBI): domain Eukaryota; kingdom Metazoa; phylum Chordata; class Mammalia; order Rodentia; family Myocastoridae; genus Myocastor; species Myocastor coypus. The sequence continues at coordinate 26,563 of PVJA010006871.1, read as the reverse complement.
TTTTGGAACAATGCTGCAAGATATTAAATATTAGCAATAAATTGAAAATGTTACAATGGTGTACCCATAACTGCTTTGAATTATATTTACTTCATGTCACTTTCTCTCTCTGCTTTTACCCTAAAACAGGTAATCAGATCCTGTCCCTTGGGAGCCTCTCAAAAGATCAGATTTATCCAATGAAACTCAAGGGCATCTCCATCTGCTATTCAGCTCTCAAATCTGCCTTATGTGGAAATTATGTCAGCTTTGGAGTCTTCAAGTTGTATGGGGACAACCATTTTGACAATGTACTCCAGGCCTTTGTCAAAATGCTGCTGTCAGTGTCCCACAGTGACTTGCTAGTAAGCAATCATATACCCTGAAAGTCTTTGTGTGAAGCATGAAGTAATACCACCACAGGCCTGGAATTGTTATAATGAAGCCTAGGGATTTAGAATATCACCAGAACATTTTATGTCTTAAGACAGCATGTTTGATCTGCCTTACCAGATTTGGACAACTGTAGTGATTGTTTATATAATTGAGTATTCAGGTTAAAAAGCCACAGCTTCCACCTGTGATGAATTGGTCATCCAGAACACCCTAGGTTCTGTGTATGGAAGGAATGTAATTAACAGTTTCAACTTATTACTCCCAAATATTCATGATTCAAAAAATTCTATTTAGCCTGCTTAGGTAAGCACACACACCAGGGATTCATTCCCTGGTACCACATGCCATGCTGGCCCCACCCCTGGGTACACTGAACCAGTGACAGAGACTGGGAGAGGTGCATTACACCTGTAATCCCAGCACCAGGGAGGCTGAAAACAGGAGGATCACTATGAGTAAGAGCTGCATAGTGAGATCCTGTGCCACATACCAAAAAGAAAGAAACAAAAAAAAAAAAACTTGTTATTTCTAAAGCAGAACATAGGGGTTATCCATATTTTCTCCTTCCTTTCATTCTGCTTTTGACTTTTCTTGCTATTTGGCTTTATTTTCCAATAAAATTCTGATGTGGTAGATAAAGTACCAAACTGAAAGTTGATCATGATATATAGACTGCCACTTAGTAATTGTTCAAGTCGAACAAATGACCTATTTCTTTAGGCCAGAAAGTAAGCTTAAAGAAATTACAGAGCAGGCTACTTACCTACTCTTAAGCACTTTTCAGTGGTAACAGTATTCTAGTTCAGAAAAGTAATTCAGAGTTCTAGATGTGGAGATTTTATTTGCATTTAGGTGTTAGCCATGTAGGGTAAAACTGAAATATTGTACTGTGTTATATCTGCAAATGAAGATTTCTAGAGATAAGGAGATTCCTATTAGAACCTCTTTAAATGTTAAATTGGGAATTATGTCATTTGTTTATATATTTATTGACTTTATATTTAAGTAAGTTTACAATCTCCAATATTACAAATGTTCATTTCCACTGGACTATCACATCTTTTTCTTTGCTGTGACTTAATATTTGGTGTACTTCACTTCTGGGTTGCAGCAATATCGGAAGTTGAGCCAGTCTTATTACCCACTCCTGGAATGCCTCACCCAAGACCACATGAGCTTCATTGCCAACTTAGAGCCTCCTGTGCTCCTGTATGTTCTCACCTCTATGTCAGAAGGACTCACAAGTCTTGGTAAGGATCATGGAGGCCTTTGTTTCCATAGGAAAAACTTGATTGTTTGTATCTCTTGCTGTATTTATTGAGACTGACCTACAAAAGAGAAGGATATTATGAACCAAATAGAAAGATTATTTTATAACTGGTGTTTGCAAGTGGGAAAATGAATTTTTTCACGTATTTACATAGTTTTTTTTAACCAACCTTATTGATGTATAATTTATATGCAGTATATAATTCTCAAATTTTTAGGAAACAATTGAGAAACGCCTGACAAATGTTTACACAATCATGATCATAACTATTATATAGAGCACTTTGACTATCCCAAAAAGCTCCCATATGGCCTCTTCAGATCCATTTTTCCTCATTACCCTGTTTCTACTTTCTCTATACCTCTTCTAGAATTTTCTATAAGAAGGGCTGGGGAAATAGCTCAGTGACATAAGCATTCTGCCTGGCAAGTTCAAGGTCCTGAGTTTGATCCCTGGTACTGCAGAAAACAACAACAAAAAATAAAAAAATAAAAAACAGAATTTCCTGTGAAAGTTGAAGTCATTTGTGTTTGCTTTCTTCATTGAACATAATGCCTTTGAGATATACCCATGTTGTTTTATAAATTAGTTACTTTATTTCTATTGCTGATTATTATTCCATTGTATGGATTTGCACAGTCTCTTTATTCATTCACCACTGGTTGACATGGGATTTGTTTCAATTACTTCACTGTTTTGAACATAGCTACTATAAACATTCATGTAGAAGTCTTTTCTTGACTTTGTTCTCTGGTTTTCCTTGAGTAAACAGCTGGAAGTAGGACATCCAGGTTGTATGCTAAATTGTTTGGAGTTCTTTGGTTTTTTTGGTTTTGGTTTTGGTTTTGTTTGCAACACGAGAATTGAATCCAAGGCCTTGTGCATACCAGGCAAGTGATCTGCAACTGAGCTGCATCCAAGTTCTTCATTTTTTTGAGATGGGTCTTGCTAAGTCACCCAGACTGGCCTTGACTTTGTGATCCTCCTGCTGCAGGCCACATACTAACTGAGACGGCAGATAATACCTCGTTTAGTTGCTAAGTGTATTTTTAACATTTTAAGAAAAGAACACAACCCAAGGTGACCATACTATTTTGTTCTAACACTGTATGAGGGTTCTGGTTGCTCCTTACCTTCAATAACACTTGCTATTAGTCTATAATATGAGTAGTCTATCTGGATGTGATATGAAATCTCCTTATGGTTTTAGTTTTCATTTCACTAATGAATACTGATTTGATAAGCTAGTCATGCTTATTTGCCATTTTTGTCTCTTCTTGATACAGTATTCAAACCTTTACTCATTTTTGTAAACTGGTTTGTTTATTGCCTAATTGTAAGAGCTGTTACACATTCTGGATATTATCCCTTGTCAAATATATGTTTTAGCCCTATTGCATATCTTTGTATTTTTCTAATAGTGTCCTCTGAAGAGCAAAATTTTTATTTTTTTTTCTTGTTTCAGAACTTTTGTTTGTTTATTTATTTATTTTTATGGCCGGCTCAGTGTGCCCTGAGGGCAGGGCTGGCGCAGCATGTGGTGCTGGGGACTGAACCATGGTCCCTACAGCCACCTAAGCTTTCCTAAGCAGGTGCTTTAGACCAGTGAGCCATCCTGCCGGGCCCCAAGAGCAAAAAAAAGATTTTTTTTTTGTCTTTTTGAGACAGGGTCTCGCTGTACAGTTCAGGCTGGCCTTGAGCTCAGTTTTGTAGCCCAGGCTGGTCTCGAACTCTCACTGATCCTCCTGCCTCAGCCTCCTGAGTGCTGGGATTACAGACGTGTGCCCACCACGCCCTGCTAAAAGCAAAAATTTTAATTTAATTAATTATTACAGTTTATATTTTGGGGACATTCTAAGAAATCTTTGCTTAGCCCAAAGCTATGAAAATTTCTTTCATGTCCCTTCTAAAAATTTTACACTTAACTCTGATGGTCTCTGACTCAGGGGCCCGGCGGGATGGCTCAGCAGTCTAAAGCGCCTGCTTTGGGAAGCTTGGGCTGCTTCAGGGACCGACCGCGTTTCAATCCCCAGCACCACATGCTGTGCCAGCCCTGCCCTCAGGGTGGGCTGAGCCGGCCATAAAAATGAGTGAATAAACAAACAAGGGTTCTGAAATAAGAAAAAAAAATAATAATAAATAAAATAAAAAATTCTTCATTAAGTCTGTGACCCATTTTGGACCTGGGCATGCTGGCGTACACCTGGGCCACATAGTAAGTTCAAAGCCAACCTGAACTATAGAGCAGTACCTTGTCTCAGAAAAATAAAAAGTAAAAATAAAAGTCTATGATCCAAGCTAACTTAATTTTATATGATATGAAATAAAGGTTCAAATTCTTTAACATATAAAAAAATCTTTAACATATAGATATTCAATTGTTTGAAGAATATGCTTTGCCTATCTTATTGCTTTATACCAGTAGTTTATGTCCTAATTTTATAGTAGCTCTTAAAATATAATGGTCTAGCTCCTTAATGTAGTTTTTCTCTTTGAAATTTTCTCTTGGCTACTCTGAGTCCTATTTTTTTAAAAGAGTAGCAGAATTTTGATTAGAACCATATTGAATCTCCAGCTCAATTTATGAGTAATGAACATATAAAAACATTTAGTGTTCAGTTCCTAAAAAGTATATGTATCTCTAATCATTTGGATAGTCCTTAATTTTTTACAACACCATCTTCATAATTTTGAATTAGAGTATTATACATATTTTGTTATATTTAGAAATATTCCATAGGTTTATGCTATTATAAATGATATTTTCAATTCACATACATTTCTTACTTGACACTGTACTTGATGTTTTATATATTGAATTAATACCCTGCAGCCTTTCTGAATTCATTAATTTAGTAACTCTTGGGAGATTTCTTAAAATATTCTAAAGATATACATTGGAAGATAAAGAAATTTTACCTCATTCTTTCCAACCTGTATGCTTTTTTCCCTGATTTAACACACTTGTAAGAACTTGGGCAACAATATAGAATAGAAGTAACAGCTTTCTGGAGGTTAAAGCAGGAGGATCACTAGAACTTAGAGAACAGCCTGGTCTACAAAGTGAATTCAAGGCCAGCCTAAAGTGCTTGGTAAAACCCTGTCTCCAAAAGACAAAAAAAGAAGTGAGTGAACATAGGAAACAATTTTCTTATCAGCATTAGAGGAAAAACATTCAGGATAATATTAGATTTCTTACCAGTGTTTTTTATCCTGTTGAAAAAATTTATTTTATCTTTATTTTTTGAAGAGTATTGTCAAGAAACTATTAAACTATCTAATATTTTTATATGATCATTTATTTTTTTCCTTTTTTGGCTTGTTACTCTATTACATTAATGTTAATGATTATATTGAATGATATTCAAATATTGAACCAGCCTTGCATTCCACACTTGCTTATGCCATATTATCTTTCCATATTACTAGATTCAGTTTACTAAAACTTTGATACACACTTTTGTATTTTTGTTCATAATAGACATTGATGTCAGCTTTTCTATATTTTTCTGTTCTAATAACCGTACCATGTTTTAGTGTCAGTCTGTTGTCTTCATAAGATGACCTAAGACATGTTTCCTCCTGTTTTCTCAAAAAATTTGCATATAATCATTATTCATTTTTCCCTAAAAGTTTGACTGAATTCCTCAGTGAAGCCATCAAGAATATGTTTTCATTTGCCATTTTTAATTTAACCACAATTAAAATTCCTTGAATAGACATATTCCTATTCCAGTTAAATGTTACATCTCAAGTGTATTTGGTTTACCTCCTTGAAGAAATGTATGCATTCCAACTAAAGTTCTTATAACGTTATTGATACAAAACGGTTCATAATTGTTACTTAGTTTTATTTATATAGGATCTATAGGGAAGTTTCCTCTTCCATCTTAGAATCATCAAACTCAGACATAGCATCTGCCTGCCTTAACCTCTCAGAGTGATGGGATTACAATTGTGTGCCATGATGCAGAGATTATCTTTTTGGGTGGTTTTTTGTTTTTCCCTCCTTGATCATTTGGGCTATAGTTTATCAGTTTTATTGCAAAGAACTATTTTCTGTGATATTTCTTCAATGATATTTCTGTTTCATTTCACTGATTTTAACTATGATCTTTATTTCCTTCAGTCTATTTTGCTTTTTATAGATTTTTAATAGAAGTTTAAATCATTTAGATCTTTCTTTTTTTACTCTATATATGTATATATATTTAATACTTTAAGCACTACTATAGCTTCATCTCATATAAATTTAGATGTACTTTGCTTTTATTTTTATTTATTTCAATGTATTTGGTACAAGGTCTCACTATGCAGCTTAAACTCATAGTGATCCTCCTGTTTTCAGCCTCCCCAGGCATGTGCCACCACACCTGGTCTTGGTGGCCAGCTCAGGCTCAGCACACCTGGGGGTGGGGCCAGCACAGCCAGGGCTCAAACCCAGGTCCCTGAGCTTACCTAAGCAGGTACTTAGTGCACTGAGTTATCTTGCTGGCCCTTTTGCTTGCTTTTTTTTTTTTTTTTTTTTTTTTTTTTTTTTTTTTTTTTTTTTTTTTTTTTTTTTTTTTTTTTTTTTTTTTTTTTTTTTTTTTTTTTTTTTTTTTTTTTTTTTTTTTTTTTTTTTTTTTTTTTTTTGTCTTTTCTTTTCTTTTTATATTATGGCCAGTTCAGCCTGCCCTGTAGGTGGGCTGGCACAGCATGTGGTGCCAGGGATCAAACTACAGTCTCTGTGGTTGCCTAAGCTTGTGTAAGCAGGCGATTTATACCATTGAGCCATTTTGCCGGCCCTGCTTTTATTTTTAATCCAGTTCAAAAATACTTTTTATTGCCATGCTGATTTTTTTTTCTTGAGTTTTAAAATTAGTTTATTAAAGACTGTTCTCAGGAGGGCTACACTTCTGATTTGTCATTAAAAAAAAAAAATAGTGATGTTTCTTCATGCTCTATAGTACAGGTAATGTAAAAGGATAGAGTTCTAAGCATTTTCCCGCCAGAATTCTGATAGTACAGCACAGTGTGGTCATTTCTGCAATGCTAGAATAAATAAAAAAAAGTCTCTTCTGTGCCTCTCTTCAAAGAGCGATGAGCAGCAGCAGATAGCGGCATAAATAGGCCTCTTTTCCTTCCCCTTCATTCTGTGGTACTGGAGCCAGTATTTTTACCATCACACGCCACAGTTTTCACTTTATCCACTTTAATAAGTTCTGTCACCTCTCTGAATTCTACGTCATTCAGTACAAAAGTCCACACGTTGTTGCAGAACCTGTACGTGTTTAGAGAGCCCCTGAAATTGACTCTGTTCCTGACCCTCTGAGTCAGTGCAGAATTTATAGCCTTATTGAACTGAAGCAGAACTTGGAGGGCAAGCTGGGGGTGATCTGTTGAGACTGTATGAGCTCATCCAGGCTTTCCTGAAGACTCTTTCCCAAATTGGCATTTCTGTACAACTGATATGCCATGGCCCAGGAGAAAGAAAGCACCTTTTTCAAGCTTGCATTGATATTCGGTCCCTGCGGGAGGCGCTTCCCGCTGTGCAAAGCAGCAGTTGCGCAGCCAGGGCCCTGCAAGAGGCACCGCCCAGCGGACCACTAGCTCAGCCACCACAGAAACCACCTCCCATGCTGATTTTTAAACAAGTTGTAACTTAGAATTGTTTAATTTCCAAATATTTAAAAATATTGACACCATTCTATAATAGATTCTTGCTTTAATTCCATTATGTCATATAATAAATTTAGTCTTTTTATGGTTTAGTTGATGATATTCATATATTCTGTTTTCTGGCTGGTTGATTCGTCACTGCTTTCTTTGATTTTACTGTATTTTTTTGTTGATTTTTTTTTAAAGTAGGTTTATTTTTAGTTTTTGGTGCCAAGGACTGAACCCAGGGCTTCCAGCTTGCTAGACAAGCATTCTACTGCTGAGCCAAATCCCCAGCATCAAAACTTCAGAAGCATTTTTTTTTTTTTTTTTTTTTTTTTTTTTTTTTTTTTTTTTTTTTTTTTTTTTTTTTTTTTTTTTTTTTTTTTTTTTTTTTTTTTTTTTTTTTTTTTTTTTTTTTTTTTTTTTTTTTTTTTTTTTT
>PVJA010006871.1:0-18736 GCA_004027025.1 Myocastor coypus | reverse complement strand
ACTTTAAACAACTGAGTTAACCCATAAGCCCCTAGTCACTGCTTTCTTGTTCTGTGGACTACCAGGAGAAAAGTGCTGAAGTCTCTAACTACAGTTATAGGTTTGTCCTATATATTTTTTCACTTTCAGCAGGTTTTGTATAAAATATTTCAAAGTTCTGTTATTGGACACATAAAATTTAGAATTGTCACATTCTTTGATGAACTTACCCTTTTATCATTATGAATGATCTTCTTTATCTCTGGGAGTATTTGTTTCTCTTGAAATTTTTGTCTGAGACCTTCCCCAGCTCTTTTTATTAATATTATCTCTTTTTCCATCTCCTCGAAAAGGTGTCCTTATATATAAAGTTGATTACTTATATACAACATGTATTATGTGTTCTGTTATAGTAAATTGCTCAAAATTTGGTATCTTGAAACAGAACAGTATGTTATGCTTTGTAGGTCACAGGTCCAACATGGGTCGCAGTGAGCTAAAACCAATGTGTCAGCAGTGCTGTATTTGGTTCAAAGAGCTGTAGGAATGAATTCATCTTTTGCCTTTTTAACTTCTAAGAACCAACTGTCTTCCTTGGTTTGTGGCCCCTTTCTCCATCTTGGAAGGCAACATTGTACTTCTCTGAGCATTTCTTCCACAGACACATCTTCATTTGTTTTAATTTTAAGGACCCTTAGTTTTATATTGGGCTCACCCAGGTAATCCAAGATAATGTCTGTATTTTACAATTAGCTGATTGGCAACCTTAATCCCATCTGTAACCTTAGTTTTGCCACCAAATAGGCTAACATTCACACTTTTCAGGGATTTGGCTATAAGCATTATCCAACACAGTGTGTAGTTTGAATAAGACTTTCATGTCAAATCTGATTATCTCTGCCATCTATGTAGTTTTTAAACCATTTAGTATAACTAGCAGTATGCATGGGCTTAACTCTACAATGTTACCATTAATTTTACCTTTATTCTCTCTGGTCTTTTTTTACCTTTTGTCTTCTTTTTTTTTTTTTTTCTATTCATATAGTTTAGATTAGCTAAATGTTTCCCATTAGTCCATCTTGTATCACTTAAGGCTTATTCTTTTTCATTGGTGTTCTAGATGTTTAAAAATCTACATCTTCAAATAATGTTATCACAATTTACTTTTGAATAATCACAGTTTCCCTCTCTAGTTCTGTTTCTGCTACAATTACAGTTGCATATGTGATATAAATGCCCTGCGTTTAACCTGTAATTTACTGGTGCTCTGGAAGGATTTTTATCTGTTTTGTTGTTGTTTTCCTCTCTGTACTTCCTTTTGAGTAGTTCCTATAATTATATCTCAAGTTCACTGATTTTTTTCTATAATAACTAGTCTATTAATCATATTTCTTTTTCATTTTAAACATTATATTTTTATTCCATCTGAAGGCCTCTTTTTAAAGAGAAGGTAGTCTCACTTTGTTGCTAACTTGGGCCTGAATTCCTGAGCTCAAGCAATCCTCCTGCCTCTGCCTGCAGATTATCTGGGACCACAACTTTGATTTTTAGTTTTTAAATATCTTTCATATTCTTCTCAAATATTAAGTATATGTATTATATTTAAATATATATATTTAAAATATATTTATCTTAAACCTTTATCTTGTTTACAAGATGTATAACAACTGTTTTAAAATCCTTTTCTATAAACATCATCTCTGGATCTGTTTCTCTTGATTTATTTTTCTTTTTTATGGGTCTCATTTTTCATTTTCTATGCCTTGTGATGTTTTATGGAATGCAAGATACTGTGGATTTGATATTGTTGAGTGTTGGATGTTGACTTTTAAAAAAATTTGTTCTGTCTTGCAGGTATGTAACTTTTGGGTCAGTTTGTCTCACAAGCAAATGGCAGCCTTTGTTTTGGAGTCTGCAAGCTCCACTGCTAAGGTGTGGCCTCTGTGAAGACACCGCATTACTCCATATTACTCCATGCGATATGAGATTACTCCACAAACTATTGTCAACCTTTGTAATCTTTAAGAATTATTTGGCCTATTGCTTTTCTTTTTTTTTTTTTTTTTTTGTCTTTTTGAGACAGGATTTCGCTAAGCAGTTCAAGGCCTATTGCTTTTCAGCCTTGGGGAATTTCTTCCCATACTTGCACAGATAATTTTTCAAACCAATGGTGGAAAGCATACCCGTAGTGATCCCTAGCATTTTCTCCTATAGGGCCTACACTTCACCACTATGTAGCTCAAGTTCTGGCTGCCTCAGCCTCCCTAATTCCAATATTTCTCTTTGACTTGATGAGACCACTTTGAGTTTCCCTTCTTGGTGCATCCTGGAAACTGCTTTGGGCAGTAAACTTCAGCAACTGTACCTATTACCTCATTTATTTCCCTTTTCTCTGGTTTAATAGTCCTATGCTGCTTGTTGTGCAATAATTGAAAACTGTTATTTCATATATTTGTCCTGTTTTTTAGTTGTTTATGGCAGGAGGGAAAATTCTCATAGCAGTTAATCCTTCATGGGCAGAAGCAGAAGTCTTGTTTTTTTATTATTACAGTTTAGTCTGACATTCTTGTATCTCACATCAAAGTAATACTGAAGATTTTGAATTAGTTGCAATCTGCTTTGTTGTTCTCAAAATGTGATGTTAGTCAAGCTTAGAATCTACATTTTTAATAAGACTCTTAGAAGACTCCTTACAGAGTAACACTGTGGAGGGAATTTGAAAGTTACATTTAAATTTCAGTGCTGCATTATTAAGATGGTGATGATGGACACATTCTACATGCCTCACTCTTTCATAGCATCTCATCTGGAGTTATTTCATTCTCAAAACCATCCTTTATACCAAAAATGGGTGAAGTGTTCTGGGAGCAATATCTGTTATGTCCTAGTGAATTGTAAGTTTCTCAAAAGATAGGAACAGTGTCTTGTCTACTATCTTATTCCCAGTTCCTGGTAAATAATAAGTGCTCATTAAATATCTATTGAGTTAACTGAATCTGTTTTTTTCATTGTATGGATGAGTAAATTGTGACTGAAAAAGGTAAAACAACTTACCTTAGATAACACAACTAATAAGTATCTGATGCAAGAGTCTTTCCATTCATCACCACACCTGCTAGATCTACCTACTAACAGTTGCAGTTTTGAAAGCTGGGTACGGTAGAAATGGCTTTCTTTGTATTTGTGAGTTTTTAAACTTATACATAGATTGGCCTATACATTGGATGCCTCTGGCAGGTGAACTGCTTAAGAAATATTTTTAGCATTTTGAAAATAACTTGAATCTTCTCTATCCTAACAACAGTACATTGGCAAAGAGACTTGGGGAAGGAGGCTTGAAGTCTCAGTTCAGCCATAGCCTTAGCCTCAATGTAAAACCAAAAAATGTGAGGGAAAAATAGAAAAGTTGAATCAGTAATTGAGCAGTAACTTGCCTAATATTCAAAAAATTACTTAATTAGCATTCTTAATTTCTATCTTTTAATCACCACTTCCCCCCACACTCATAGAGACTAACCCTCCAGCTTACCAAAAGCTTCTCTTATGAAGTGCTCACCTCATTCATTCAGGGATTAATCCATATCCACATGCTATGTTACAAATACTATTCTAGACCTTAGCAATGCTTAAATGAGGCAGTCCCTACTTAACATGAATACTTACGTTTTAGTAAAGAAAGACAGGCAATCAGTGAAGAAATGCACACACACACACATACACACTCCTTGGGAAATACCACATTGTGGTAAGGGCTAAACACAGAATTAAAATGGAGTAATGAACAAAGTGACTGAATGTGGCTATTTCTATAGAAGTGATCAAGTAATATTTCTGAAGATGAGTTTTGATAGAGGTAGGAGTGCAGTAGGAGCAAAAGATAGCACAGCAGCAGACGTGAGGAAAGGATGGACTGGGGGATATAGCTCAGTGGCAGAGTGATTATGGAGGACAAGTGAGGATAAGCAAAAAGTTGAGCCAACTACAAACTATCAGATCTTTTCCAGTTAAGGCTGTTAACTAATAAAATGTATATAATGAATCAGAATGATTATGTTCTTACTTTGAACTCATTCTTGAATTGCATGGAATATATGACACAAACACAATAGAAGAGTGAATCATTCAGGAAATACAACTTAGAGATATTGTACATTAATTTTTCCCACCATAAAAATGATAGATGGGATGTATGAATTAGTGCAGTAGGCTGTCAGTCTCCACATGTAAGAAACTTGAAATAGCCAGAAAAGTCAATAGGAAGTGAAAAAGTAAAAAGTTACTGTGCATAGGTACTGTGTTCACACATGTTACAAAGTAGTACTTATAAGCATATTTTACAATAGTACTATTAAACCTTGGGAAAGTCAAACTTCTTAAACCTATACCCATCTCCAAAGTTGCTACATTTCCCAGATAGGCCTTTTGACTCAAAGATTACTCTTTATACTGTATTTTTCCAATACCTTCATCCTGCTTTCTGCTATAGTGAGAAGCTCTGAGCTAAAGCCAAATTTCCATTCAGCCCTATTACGGTTCTTCCTCTCCATTAAACAACTCTTTCCTACATGGTTAACTTTTCAGAGCTGCCTTTGGTGATGGGGCTTTGTAAGCAGGAGGGCTATTAATGATGCATGTGCTTCCTGTGGAGACAGGTTGCAGGAGAAAAGGAGCACTTGATTGTTTGCAATGCCAAATAAGAAGTTACAAAAAACAAAGTGTATAGTCTACTTCCCATCCCTGTTTTCTAGGTCTATTCCTCTTCTGAATCAACTGCATTTTTACCATTCTTGTTTCTCTTAGTAATTAAGAATTAATTAGGGACTGTGTCAAAATACATTGCTAACCAAGAATAAATATGGTCAGTGTGCTACTATATATTCAAAATATCCTAGCACCAGATGTAGGACAAAATTTGAAAATTCATGACACGTATCCACTGTTTTATGTCATTATTTGGATCACGCATGACAGTTTGAGCTGCAAATAAAGAAAAGCCAATAATAATAATAACATGTAGTCTTCAGCACTGTTCATTCTGTTTTTTTTTTTTTTTTTTTTTTTTTTTTTTTTTTTTTTTTTTTTTTTTTTTTTTTTTTTTTTTTTTTTTTTTTTTTTTTTTTTTTTTTTTTTTTTTTTTTTTTTTTTTTTTTTTTTTTTTGGAGCTCCCAACCATAAATCAGCTGTAATGGAAGCTCTTCTTGCTTTTATTGCAAGGATATTTGTGCCATCTTTGAGTCTAAAGTGTTTACCTGGCTTTTTCACGGCTGACTCAGTGGATTGGAACCTTTTAATGCAACCTGCATGGCATATGGTCACCAAATCTAGCTATGTGAAGTCTTTAAATTTTTTGTATGATTGATTAAATACTGCTCTTCATTGGTAAAGGGAACCATTTCTATTTCCTGCTTAATTTTGTTGATGTTATTTAATCTGTTTACTTTCATGATTGGGACTTTTAATGTAGACACGTGAAGCAAAAAGAGAAGTAACTGCACTCAACAAAGTGGTATTTGACTCAGGTATAAGCCTACACCTATGCTGTTGTAATATCAAAATTCCCTTTAAATTAGTCAACTTCCATACTTTAGTAAAAAACAAAACATACCCTCCTTAAAAGTCATATAGCACCCCTGTTTTCCAAAACAATTGTCCATGCCTGTCTTTGAGACCTCCACTCAACCTCTCCTTCCTCATGATCCTGTGCCAGCTATATTGTCTTTTCTGTGTTTTAGAAGTTGTCCCACAAGCCTCCTTTCTGTTTTCTGTGATATGTCTAAGTGGTGTGAGAATTTTAGAACTGTAATGTCATACTGTTGCCAGGTATTATCACTAAACATAACTCAAGACTTTCTCCAGACAACTGTCACAGATTATCTTCAGCTGCCTGTTGTTAAGTAATTAACTAATATCTCACTGTATGTCAGATGGGTCTGACAATCTCAGACATGAATATGAAACTATTCTTTTGCAGAATGTATAATCTACTTCCCATCCCTACTTTCTGGGTCTTATTTCTCTTCTGAATCAATTGTATTTTTACCATTCTTTATTGTTTTTCTTAGTAATCAAGAATTCCTAGGGACTGTGTCCAAAAAAAATACATTGATAACCAAGAATAAATATGGACAGTGTGCTGCTATATACTCAAAATCATGGACTTTGGATAAACTTACTTAATCTTTGAATTTTAGTGTTTCTCTCTCCCTACTTCCCTCTTCTCTCCACTTTTCTCTCCCTCTCCTCCATGCTAAGAAAGTACTGTGTCACTGAGCTGCATACACAGCCATTGCTTTTCACATTTTAAAAATGCAAATGATACCTAATATATTATGCAGTTGTTAAAAGTGAATGAGATTATCATTTTAGAATACAAAGAAGATAATCAGCAGTTGTTCTTTCTGTAAGTAACTTGCTTCAAAAACATTCAGTAACACTTCTGTCAGTTTGTAAGTTAAATGTAAATATATCAGCCTGCTTTCAGATTCCTTCAAGTAAGTCATCTAACTACTTTTATCAGTGTTCTCTCATGACTGCCCTACACACTCTCCATTCATACCAAAAGTTCTAATCTTTGATAAATCCTCCTTTTTTGCCATTAAAACAAACTGTTGTAACTGCAATATCTTAAGTGCCCATCGTGTTTTAGAATGAATTTAATACTCATATTTTTCTTAACACATGCTTTTAATGACATAGCATACAGATTCACAATCCAACTCTATCTTCTCTTGGGGCCTGGCAGGATGGCTCAGTGGTCTAAAGTGCCCGCTTAGGAAAGCTTGGGCGACTGCAGGGACCGTGGTTCGATCCCTGGCACCACATGCTGTGCCAGCCCTGCCCTCAGGGCAGGCTGAGCCGGCCATAAAAATAAACAAACAAACAAAAGTTCTGAAACAAGAAAAAATAAATAAATAAATAAATAAATAATTTTTTAAAAAAAGAAAGAAAAAGAACCAACTCTATCTTCTCTTACCATGGCTGTGCAGTGTTCTAGGTATATGTCACTGAACAAAACATTTAATCTGACTAGTTTCTGTGTCCTCGCCTGAAAATGTAATGACAATAATAATTATTATAATACTGTTGTGGGAATTTTAAAATACAATCTGGGGCTGGGGAGATAGCTCAGCAGTCTAAGCACCTCCTTAGCAAGCACAAGGACCTGAGTTTAATCCCTGATATCACATACTGTGCTGGCTCTGGAACCAGGCATGGCGGCACATGCCTATAATCTCAGCACCGTGGACACTGAGACAGGAAGATCACTATGAGTCTAAACTGTGTAGTGAGATCCTGTATCCAATAAATAAAATTGTAATCTGTAATGTACTTCACATCATAATTAACACAAAGGAAGTTCTCAGTATATAGCAGCCATTTTTCTTACTGATCAGCATATTTTCTTGTCCTTGTATTCTGCAAGTCATTTTTAAATGCCAAGAAAGAGAACTGGCTCTTTCATAGTATAATGACACAGCCACTGATTAAAAACAATAGAACTTGAAAGCAAAGATGTCTTGCTCCAAAATCACACCTTTCCTTCAGTACTATGTTGCCTTATGCTCATTTCTGTACCTGAAAAATGACTTTTTTCTTTTTTTTTTTTTTTTTTTTTTTTTTTTTTTTTTTTTTTTTTTTTTTCTTTTTTTAGTATACAAGTTTTCAGGATGTAATTCAGCCTGATTTTGAACTCACTGTAAAGCACATGCTGGCTTTGAACTTATGATCTTCCTGCTTTAGCCTCCAAATGGGTGGGATTATAGTTGTGTGTCACCACACCCAGTGAAAAATGTCCTTTCTCCAGGGTAAATGGAATAATCTTTCCAAGCATGTCTCAGGGGCTGCCTATTTCACCACACTCTCCTTGACCTCTAACTATAACCTCTCCCTCAAAATTCCTACAGCAGTGTATACTCATTTTTATATAACACTGCACTGTAAAAAACTTGTATAATAAATCATGAACTTTTTGATACCAGGGTGGAAGATGGACCCACTTCTCCTGAAGCAGAGCCCAGTGTACTAAGTTGATTCCTAATAAACAACTACTTAGGTTGAACAGATATTGCCAGGGTCTCAAATGGAGCAGTTTACTCAAGGAATAATTTTCTTGCTAGCGTACCTGTGTCCCAGGCCCAATAACAGACACTGAGTTTGCAAAGAGAAACAAGGCAATATCCCTACCCTCAAGGAACTTACAGATTGGTAGAAGTGCTTTGAAACCAGATAATAATTCTTTTTTAATGGAGACATCATAGTCAAGTGAAGCAAACACTTCAATAATACAAATGAATTCTTATTTATTGTTTGTACAGATACAGTTGTCTCCTCCAGCTGCTGTACCAGTTTAGACTACATCGTCACCTACCTCTTCAAGCACATAGCAAAAGAGGGCAAGAAGCCACTTCGATGCAGAGAGGCTACCCAGGCTGGTCAGAGACTATTACATTTTATGCAGCAAAACCCAGATGTCCTGCAGCAGGTAACCTAGTTTTAGAAATAGAGTGCCCCAGGAGCCAACCTGGTCTCAAAAGGTCTCTACAACTCTTTTGCTAAGACACTTTAATAGTTACTTAAACTCTTTCCCCTGAAGTGGTATATATAGCACACTGGCCTCAGCATTACCCCACCCACATACTCCCACCACCCACCTCAAGTCCCAGTGTTGTCTATGTGTTCTGAGTTAAGTTAGGATTTAAAAACAAGAACTGGAAGAACTATCTAAAAACCTGAGGAAAAAAAAAAATGGAGCACAACTGGAACCAAAAACAAGTCAACCTCTAATTTCTTTCCTGGAGTCTCTGATAATTCCATCATAGGTTTGCCTTATGAGTACTCAGATGTCCTACCATTTCCTGGACTCCTAGACTTTGCCAGAAAGTTTTCTAGGAACTGACCATCATAGTATAGTTAGTATCATTCTCAGAGTAAGCTGAAGAATCACAGTTCAAACAGATTAGCTGATATTACCAGGAACGTTTAATTAAGTAATCAGTAATAAAGCCACAAATTATTTATTTTCAGATGTGGCTTAGGTTCACACAATATTGTTTTTTAAAACTGTAGCACTATGCATAAAAGTATGCAGACTTACTAAGAATATTTCTCCAAGGGAAAAGTGCTATTATGAATTTACCATCACTGTTACTTCTACTTCCACTAAGTTTGTAAAATGTCTGTTAATACAATTTTCATTTGTTTTGTTTTTCCGTGTGTGTGTGTGTGTGTGTGTGTGTGTGTGTGTGTGTGTGTAGGATTGAATTGAACCCAGGGCCTTAACTATGAGTTACATCACCATACCCTTTTTTAATTTTTGAGTCAGGGTCTTGATAATTTCCTGAGTTGCACAAGTTGGGCCTGAACCTTTCTCAGCCTCCCAGACCACTGGTATTATAGGCATACACTTAACATAACTGGCTTTAGTTTTTTTGTCTTTTGTCAAATTATATCTATAGTAGTCTATCATTTGCAAGTGTAGATCAAATTTCTAGTTGTAGTTGTGATTGGTGAGCAAATAATAAGAACCACAGATGAGATTTCATTCCTGGCTGCCATATTTTGCTAATATCTAAATAAAATTATGTAACTTTCATGACATTTCATTTAACCAGTTATTTTTCTGAGAGGGGTGAAGGGAGTATAATTCATATTCTGAGTAATTAGCAAAAGCCCCTCAAATTATATCTATTTGATATGACGCTAGGACTAGTTCAATAGGTTGGCAATGTGAAGTAAAGAGAAAGGTAGCCCATACTTATTGAAAATTTATTACAGGCAAAGTATAGGAACAAATTAAGACTTGAAAGACATTCTTTTCTAAAATGTTTCTGATCATGTGATCCAGGGACAAATAACCACTTATTTGCTAATTTTATTAACACAGTGATAACAGAGTGACATAGAGGGGAGAATTGTCAGAGGAGTCCTCTCATTTAGACCTCCCAGTAACCATCAAATGTGAATATCATTATCCTCATTTTATAGATGATTAAAGCACTGAGTGAGATTAACTGAAAGTGATTAAAGTTGAAATTTAAAATAGTGTGTTTAAGGAGCTGGGGAGATAGCTCAGTAGAATAAGCGTTTGCTTGGCAAGTGCAGGGTCCTGAGTTCAATCCCCAGTACTGCTAAATAAATAAATAAAATTTAAAAAAATAATAAGATAGTCTGTTTAGCTTAAAAACCCAAAACCCCTACTACTCACTGCAGTGGTTCTCAGAGTAACTCAGACTCACACAGAAAGCCCTTTCAAGATACACATTCTACAAAATTTAAGTGTATCCCTGCTCCCTGCCACCTCCATCCCCACCAAAGGCAATAGCCATTTGGTAGGATAGAAAGTATGCATAATTCTCATTTTTTTGCATGGATATAGTTGACAACCACTGACTTGGAACATGTAACCACTAAAGTAAAGAAGTACCCATGGAGTGGCCAGAAGTCAGATCCACTCCCACCCTACTATGGCAAAGGGCATGTCTGCCACCAAGTCATTCAATCAGTATTCACCCATAATCACACTATTGTCCCATAAACACTGGAAGAAACTTTCAAGATGGTAGAAAATTTTAGTAAAATATCAATAGGCAATGAGCAAGTAATGTGGTTGTACAAGAAACCATCAAGTGTGTCTTTACTCAGAATTACCATGCAGTTGTTGGTTTAAGTAATTTCTGTGTTAATAATAGTTGGTAATCTTTCACTTCATAGCATATGACTGAGTAGTGATATATCTTTATTAACAGTAGAATACATTCTATTTATTTGGAATGCAGGCTTTCAGGTAGCATTTTAAATATTAATGACTGGTCTCTGGTAGTCAGCATAAATATGATTTGCATTAGCACTAGGTTATATCATCTTGAGTGCCTCTGATGTCAACTGTTGGGTATAGTAATATCTGACATCATCTCCTTAGGTCACTGACAACTTTGACCTCTATTCTTATGCACAGTTTCTGTCATCTCAAAAGCTCTTTTGAATTGATTTGAAATTTTGACTCTTCCCTTTATGAGGCAGTAAAATTGATAATTATTCAGATGGGAACTGAGCACTGAGTGAAAAATCAATTCCACCAGCTCTCTGCTGCGTATAAAATTACTTCTGAGTCTGCTGGACTGAACGAATGGCCAGAGTGAAAGCAGCAGGCAGGAGTAGTGGGAAGAATTAGCTGGACAGACCTAATAGCCTGAAGGGGTGGACTTGGAAAAGAGGGAGTGGGCCAGTTGGGGGTTATTATGAGCAGGGATGGGTCCCATTGATCATCTGTTTACATCAGCTTCCCAAGACCTTATAAATCAACCCTGAAGAGCAGTAGAACCCAAGATTCAACCTCTTACCAGTGGGACTTGGTATTAGATTATTCTCATTTTCACACTCAGATGAAAAGTGAGCCATTGATTATTCATTGGTTGCCCATTAAATGGTGTTTCTGTAGATGATTTGACTATCACAGAAGGTAATGAACAAGGCTCCTGCTTCATAACTTGAGGTTTCAGTTTTCATGGCATCTGTGTCAGTTAAGTAATGTCTAACCCTATTAAAAGGAATGGGTTACAAATTGCTTAACAGTGCTGAAAAACTAGACCCTAATGACTAATTGTGCTTGGAGTTTAGAGAGGGCTTGTCAGCTCTTTAAACTGATGCAATGATACTGCAATTATTTACAAGTTTGAACTGTTTTCCCCCTAACCTGAACCTATTTTGCTAGAAGCATTATTGCATAAAGGGTATCAGTTCAAAACTACAAAAGTTATCTCTTCAAGCTTCATAGTAAATATAGTATGAATGTACATAAAGAGCTTTCCAACATACTTACAGGCCTTTCCATCTGTGTGCAGTAGCCTGGAAAAAATACTTCAAGTACCTCTCACTTGGAAATTTTTATTATGACCTTCCATGTGGTTTTAGTTCTTGAGTGTCTTAAAAATATTCTTCAAATAAGGTATTTACCATATTCTACAAACAAATCTCACACAACGAGCATTAAAATGTAGTTCAATTGAAGATCATTGTAATTAGGTGAACCTGCCTCATCAGTAATGCTGAGAAAAATCCAATTTTCATAAATTCGGGAGTAGGGATTTCTTAAGCATTTTTATGTAGTATACTAAAAGTTGAAGAACAGACCAACAGTAACAATAATCAAATCACTAATAATCACTGATTAGTAATGGAGTTGACACTGATCTGCTATAGTAATTTGGAAGATAACATTTGTATATAAAATGTTTTCACCTCCGTGGCCCAATACCTGCCTGGCAAGTGCAAGGTCATGAGTTCAGACCCCAGTCCTGTTTAAAATGTTTTCAGTTTCACCACTGATCATGTTAAGTATTTGAATCTTATCACCTGTAGATTACCATTGATTTAGCTACAATCATAGAGTAAAGATTTGTACAAATTAAATAAAGTACATGTTTTATAGAATTAAAAGGAGCATTTGAGAGATTTGACTTAATTCTTTTAAAATGGAAAAGACACTGGTGCTTAATACTTCTCGACATCAGAATTCAAATTGAAACTAGCTGTTTTTTAAACAAGAATACTACATTCCACAAAGGAACAAGAACTGTGCAGTTGTCAGTATTACTGATTGAATTATGCAGCTAACTTATTAACAAACTATTTTTAGCAATTATAGTTTCTAACATGTAACTACTCTACATGGAGGACTTAGACTGGTTAAATTTGAATTTGTCCTACCTTCATCTAAGCATCTATTTGGCTTAAATCAGCTCTACTGAAAATCCAGAGAAGTTCCAACTCTCTCTCTCTCTCTCTCTCTCTCTCTCTCTCCCTCTCCCTCTCTCTCTCTCTCCCCCTCCTTCCCTCCTTCCCTCCCTCCCTCCCCCCTCCCTCTCTCTCTCTCCCCTTTTTATTTCACTTTTTTATTTTTTTCCTAACATGCCATTTAACTACAAAGAGCTGTCAGGAGCTATAAGAATCATACTTCAGCAGGGACTTAAGCTGAAAGAACATTCACCCTTTTCCTCAGTCAGTCAGTCAATCAATGAAAATTGCTTTTGTATAGTGCTCCCCATGACATGCATCCCAAAGTGAATTACAGCAAAAGGGAAATCATCTGCTCTTTTTTCATTTTTGTGTTTACACTGAAACAATATTGCTCAACATTTTGACATACTGTATAAGACATCTCTCACACTTATGATTCCATTCCATAATACTAAGGAGCAGAAAGTACAGTCACATATATAACTAATACAGAGACATTGGTCTATATAACCTTAGCGGGAGTCTCATAGAAGAAAATATAAAATATACTCACATCTTCTATCCTCTTTAAAAACTAATTAGCCAGATTTTTAATGTTAACAGAAACTTTCTGGTGATCCTTAAGTAGAGAGTGTGCCTTGCATATGACCAAGTTAGTTTGTTCTGATTTATTTGCAACCTTAAGAACATGCACAACTTCCTTTAAAGGAAGTTAGGAATATTTCTGTCATTAGATACTGAAAGTGGAGAAGAGCAACTCGTATTTCATGACAGTTGTTTTTCATATATGTTACTGTAATCTTTGTCTTCACAGCAGTCCACTCATATTCTGTGTATTTATTTCAAGGAGAAATAATGTTGGCAATATTTACTTATTAGGTACAGGCTCTTTACATGTGCATTTTCATTCTCTGACTTAATCATCACAGAATCCATGTGAAGATGTAGTATAATCACCATTTTACAGATAAAGAAACTGAGGCAGAAAAACATAAAATAACCCTACTATTCATGTGCTTAACCATAGAGCTCTCTGCTCCTTAGTTTGTTTGGTGGCTTCTAATGTGATCTGAAGACGCATGTATGTTTTGAGCACTTACAACGAGGCAAGTTGAGTATTCAGTAAGTCCCACTGGGGCCATCCTTAAGGTAAACAATTTAGAGTGGTCATCCTATACTCTGGCTCTATATTGCAGCCAAGACAAAACAGATGGGCAGTGACCCAGAGAGGCAGTGGACAAGGGAAAGGAAAGTTGCTTTGGCAGCTGCTGCAGAAAAAGTCCTGTGGCTTGTACCAATACTGAGGCAGAAGTAGTCAAGCTTCTGCTCTCATTCTACAGCCATATCCATTTATTAATTCTAGAGCCAGACTTGAGTATAGAAAATTCACTAGGACATATGTCCTTGAAGAGGTCAGCAGCACTAGTTGTGTAATTGCTGTGTAATGTGCTTTTGTGATTTTTTTAAATGTTTTTGAAGTAGCTAATGAGTTTTACTTTACCTTATTTCTTGTTGCACACTGCTTTGCCTTTCTAAAGGAAAATTCTGTATGTGAGTACCATCAAATCTGTTTGTGGTTATTCATAAGGTCAAAATGTGACATCTCTAGATTCCTTTGAGCCTTGTTCCTTTGTAGTCACTACCAAGTATCACAAACAAAGTTGCCTAGGGATCCAAGCAGAAAATTTGAATGGGGTAGACTGGGAGGAAATCTGTAGTTGAGTATACATCCCTGTCTAAAGGGGGCAGCCTCAACACAGTTCCAGCTAACTGTCACCCTGAAAAAGCCCTGCTCTTGCCAAACATACTGAAATTTCTGACCTGAACAGAAGCCCCAAATTCCAATTTTTAAATATTGGCCTCTAATTGAAAATTTGAAACAAAAAAAAAAAAAAAAAAAAAACATATAAACATTTGGCAGGCCATCATGGTGTGATTTCTGACAGTTTTTATCTGTGTAATATAATCTTAAGAGAATTTCAAAATTAATGTCTCCCAGTGCCTGGTCACATATTTTTCTCAAGTGTTCTTTGTAGCAATGTTGTAGTCATATCAATTATACCTGATATTTAGGTAATTTTTGAAGCCTGCTTTTTTGTTTAATGTTTAAACAGGGTGTAGTTATTTTGGTTTTACTGAATTTTTAAACTTAATTTATTTTGCTTTTACTTCTACTGGATTTAAGATCCTCCTGTTTTGTTTTGTTTTGTTTTGTTTTGTTTTGTTTTGTTTTGTTTTGTTTTGCAGGACCAGGGATTGAACTCAGGCCCTTGCACTTGCCAGGCAAGTGCTTATTCTACTGAGCTATCTCCCCAGACCCCTCTTCCTGAAATTATAAGAGGGTATAGGATCACATTTGATCACATAAGGAAGGGATCCAATGAAACTCAGTTAACATCTTCTAAACTTTGTTATTTTTAAAATAACAAGGGTTATTCAAAGCAAAAATAAATTCAGTTTGCTCCTGTGTGTTGTGTGCTCACACACACAGTCTAACCACTATGGATAAAGTCAAAATATCTAAGAGGACCCAGGCTAAACAAAAGTATCTAGGTAGCAGCAAGGCATTTAAACTCTGGAAAGGAATACACCACTTGAGAATGAAAGATTTGTTAGTAAAGACCAACTTAGAAAGTTGGTGTTTTATTTTTCAATTTTATTTATTTTTTTCTTATTTCAGAACCTTTATTTGTTTATTCACTCATTTTTATGGCCAGCTCAGCCCACCCCAAGGGCAGGGCTAGCGCAGCATGTGGTGCCGGGGATCGAACCGTGGTCCCTGAAGCCGCCCAAGCTTTCCCAAACAGGCGCTTTAGACCACTGAGCGATCCCGCTGGGCCCAAGAAAGTTGGTGTTTTAGTTTAAAACATAGAAAAATGTTAGTTTTTTATTAAAGTGGCATTTTATCTGAGATATTATAAAGCTATTCATCTTTAAAAGATGATACTATTCCTTGTTATTAATATCTTTGCTATTTTGGCTTAATCTTTATTATGGAAATATTTGTACGATGATTATTTCAACCATAAAAAAGATATTCTTAAACAAAGATCCACTTTGAAACTTATTCTTGATTTTATAAATCATCAAATTAACATTGTAATCATAATAATGTCTTTAAAGAGTGCTTTTTATCCCTCAAAGTTGTACATTTTGATATTTATTCTAATCTCCAGCAGAGCCTAACACCTTGCTACAGTTGATAAATATCTACAAAGCAAACTCTCACAAAACTCATTTTCAGAAATACAGTCCGCAGGCAGTGATTTTAACTATATACATAATGCTTGTAAGCTACTACTATATAATAAAGCAAACAGTAATGGTAAGATTGTATTATATTACACTATAGAATAACCCTGTTGAAATTCTACAAAAACTTTTATTCTAAGCATCAATGAAGAAAAAAGTGCTTCAAAATTGTTCCAAACAGTTAACAGAATAGAGGGTCCCCCTCCCATCCCACTTAGACATGTGTTTTTCTACCTCTAAGCACAGTTTAAGGATGTAATCCATTGATAGCATAACTTGCCTTATTAATTGAAAGGAATGGAATCCACCAGATGTAGCCCAAGCCAGCAGAGAGTTGGGTGGCTAAGCAACAGCAAAGACACCATATTGAGTGAGCCAGAATCCAGTCTCCAAGTCATTTATTTCAGCCAGTGACAATACATTTAAACTCCTGTGCCTCAGCAGTGATTGATGGTTTAATATCATATATAATTTTTTTAATGAAGGAAAACCATTTAAATATGTTACCATTTGCACTGGTATTCTCCTATGTACATAACTGCATTTAATCATTATGGGGATTATTTTTATACTTGTGTAATTTGTATCTAAGAAATAACTGTCAAAGCCATATCATGCTGTTGCTAGAAAGGGTACAGTATGCTTCATACTTGAATAGATACATTCTTCCCTGCACATAATTAAGAGTATTAGAGCTTTCAAACTGCCACCACATAGGAATTCCATATTTACATTTCTGAGAATGAAAAAATTAGCCATACTATCCTTTTTTTCAGGTTCCCATTTTCTGAGGCTGTGATATTTAAGTACCTTACTTTTTGTACCAGTGTATGATTTGAAGAGTTTGATTTCAAGACTTTTAATATTAAAATACATAATAAAATTTTATTATCTAATTACAGGAGGGTTTAGCCTCTTATTAAAGTTGCTAAATCAGGCTTAGATTAGCATTATAATGGCACAGTTTGACATGGAAGACTCAAAAGTCAAGTTCGAGGCAAGGGAGGGTTTTGTGTTGTTTTGCAGGTTCTTTTTTTTCCCCCTGCTACCCAGGCCCCTGGCACAAAATAACAAGGATGAAATGCATGTATGGAAACAAGGAGCAATTTGGGACTCTGGAGAAGGAGTGGAGGTGTCAGCCTAGGATGGTACCCTTAGGCAAGGCAGCTGGTGTGTGTAGCCCTTTGTTTATCTGCTACTGGTTTATGTAGCCTTTAGGCCGGCACCAGAAACAATCACTCCTACAGGGTCAGCTGCTGGTCAGAAGCAAAGTAAGAAAAGATTCTGCAACTAAACGCAGCAGCCATAATTTCTGTACAGCTGGCACCTGCTACTGGTGCACAGCATGAAGGTGAAAGGTCAAAGAGGCAGTTGTTCAAAACTCAAGAATGGCTTAAAGGGACTTGTAGATTAATCTGCTTTATTAACTTCTGTATATTAGATAACTATTGCTGTGAATGACAGTACATCTTTTTGAATAAGTCGCATCTCTTTCTCTTTTAAATTAGCTTTTGAGTAATGAATATTAAATAGAAAGCATTTCAGGAGTAATTAAATGAAAACAGAATGATGTCATTTTACAATTATATTTTTATGTTTATAGAATAGGGGAATTATAATGTTTTCCATGGAGTTGTTTTAAAAAGCCAGCTCTTCATAAAAAAGAACCTGAAATAAACAAGTTACATATCCATTTTATTTCATCTTTTAAACAAACAAAAAAAAAGATATAGTGTGTAACTTAGCATGAAAACATTGGGTGCCAGTGGCTTGATTTGGCATTCCCGGAGGCTCTGAATGTTTTCTTTTGAATTAACGTGACTGCAATCTGTCATCCTTCCTTTATCTACAGTTTAGCAGTCAGTTTTGCTACTAGTCTGCAGCAAACCTTGTCAGAATAGCCAAGGAGTTCTAAAAAGTGAACAACAGCTATAACTTTTCCTTCCTACTTGTGTGAAGCAGATAGAGAGCATTTCATAAGGAGAAAAAGGCACAGCTTTGTACACATTTGTCCTGATAATATTTAAGCATGCTTTATAATGGGCTATCACGCAGTATGGCAGATAGCAAGAAAGATCTTCATTAATGTAGTTGGCATAATTGGTTATCATAAATAAAGAATAGGAATTTAGTAAATATATTCTTTTTTAGCTATCTCTGCAATAAGGTTTCTTAAAAATTTTCCACCGATTAAAACTGACTCTCACTCTAATAAGGTTTTTAACAATCTTATTTTAAAAGGATGACTTTATCTGTTGACTCTCAGTGATTTTAAGTTTTTGAAATTCAAAAGAAGTCTAACAAAGAAAAACATACTATGGAGACAATCCTCATGTTTATATAATAAGGTGTATATGATGGTATCTGTCCATATTTCACAAACAGAAGTTATTTGAGATTTCCTTTATGCACACAAGTTTTAACAGAAGTACCATCTTCTACTCTGAGCAATGTTTCTATGACATACAAAGGTGATGTCTGTCATCTCCCTGCATCATACTCAAGCTGGCCCAGAGCTCACTAGGGGGATCTTAAATTTGGATATCACAAAGGATTAAGTTAGGAGTGCTTCTAACAACAGTTCTACAAAGTACTGTCTATGGTCTCAAACTTAATCCTGAGGGGATTCAGTAGCCTCCAACATCACACTAGTAGCAAAACTGACTGCTAAACTGTAGATAAAGGAAGGATGACCCTGGAAGATACAAAAAAAAAAAAAAAAGAATGTTTAGTTATACAGGTCTTGCTTCAACTTGCCCTTGACCACCCA
>PVJA010006870.1:0-71199 GCA_004027025.1 Myocastor coypus | reverse complement strand
CAAATGATTTAGTTTCCAAACGCACGTTATGGGCAAGATTTTGTATTTTCGCAAACTATTGTTCGCATGATGAGCTCTGCTTGACTGGGGTTACCTTTTCCCTATGAGCACACATATTCCAGAATTATGGAGTGAATGAAGCTTGTGAACAGAGCTTCCACTATACAAAGGTGTAAATTCAGGACCTACTGAGCAACAGCACCAACTATTTGCCTCTTTTTAATTTTATTTTGAGACCAGGCCTTAGTCAACTAAGCTGGCATCCAAACTGTAGTAGTCTGGCATCACCCTCCGGAGAAGGTGGGCTTACAAACTTCCTCTACTGTGCTCACCTTCCTGTGTTCACAGGAATCAGACAGAGAGACAGAGACAGAGACGGAGAGACAGAGACAGAGACAGAAAAAAACCAAAGTAAAAATTTTAAAAGAAACTTAGAGTTTAAGACAAAATATGTTTCAATTTTTCTTTCTAATGTAATTGGTTATTGTAGAGTCTCACTCCGCAGCTTGGACTCACGCGATCTTCCTGTTTTGAGCTTCCCCAGCCCTGGGATTACGGGTGTATGCCCCCAGGTGCAGACTGGCTGGCTCAGCCAGAGGCGGGGCTTGCATGGCATGCGGTGATGGGGAGTGAACTGCGGTCCCTGTGCTTGTCTAAGCATGTGCTTTAGTCCACTGAGCTATCTTGCTGGCCCCTGTTTCCAGCCTTATCTGACTTGTTCATTAGCCACTTTCTTTGAACCGGTCAGGTCAGTTCCTTCACGCACTCTCATCACCCAGAAGACCTTCCCTCCTATCTATGACTGTAGGACGTCCTAGGGAATTTTTTTTTTTTTTTTTTTTTTTTTTGTCTTTTTGACACAGGGTCTCGCTATGCGGTTGAGGCTGGCCTTGAGCTCACTTTTGTAGCCCAGGCTGGTCTCGAACTCACCCTGATCCTCCTGCCTCAGCCTCCTGAGTTCTGGGATTAAAGGCATGCACCACCACGCCTGGTTTGTCCTAGTGAAATTAAGGTTTGACAAGCCAAGTGCACCTTCTTCCAAACTCTTTGTTGCTTGAATGCAAGAAGGCCATCAGAAATTGTGAAATTTCACTCGTTATGGAGACTGTTTCTTGCTACTAGATAATAGGAAAAGGTAGAATGACCTTTGAGGGAGCTAACCTGTCATCTGTCCTATGGCTCATTAATGAAAACACAAATCTGTAGATAAATTAGAACCTGCGTTGCTATGGGGCCAGCGACATAGTGAGAGTTGAGAAATGTTGAATCTAACTCAGAGCTCTTTCAGTGGCTTGGTCCATTAAAGGGACGTCTTCATCTGTGAATCTTTTTAAATTAAGTGCAGACTTTATGTAATGTGCATACATTAAGGAGAAGTGGAGAGATGGAGTTTTAATTTTTACCGATTCAATTTAAATGCTAATGTTAACCGCGCACGTGACGCTGCTGTGTACATAATTAAGCATCATTATATACTACATGAATCATTTAGAAGCCTCCTGAGAGCCATTCTACTATGTAGAACATGCATTATGGTGACAAGCAGCCAAATGACGTATGCTTCTGCCCTCATTAAAGCTTCTTTTGAATTATAGGTCAACTGATTACGGGACAACTTATGAGAAGCTGAATGATAAAGTGGGCTTGAAGACCATTTTGAGCTATCTCTATGTGTGTCCTACCAATAAGCAAAAGGTAAGAAGTGTGCCTTCGGCATGCCAGCGACTCATGGTGTGACAGGTTCTCTCTGCCATCTTGCTACCTAAAACTCCATTAGTCTTAAACTGGGATGAGAGACACAAAGATGAGCTGAAGGCGTGAGGTGGGGAAATGCCTCACAGGTCGTAATTTGAAGACCAGCAGCGCCAGAGTGCAGGAGGCCCAGGGCTAGCTGCCTTATTACATTTGAGAAAGACAGCTACAGGAAGTGAGTTCTCCTGTGTGAATGCTGCTGGCTGTCTTGTAAAAGCTCTGCCCAGTCAGTCACAAGGAGTAGAGCCCTTGACAAGACGGAAGAAAGATGGGCTTTCATCCGATGCCTGTGACAGGGAGTAAATAAACAAACTAGAATGTAATGAAGGCATTGTCCGCCAGTGTGTGTGGGGGGGGGATGTGGGGACTATTTCTGAAGTTAGTTCCGGCCTCGCCAACTGCCCGGATGAAAGCGCTCACTGGGCGGAAGAGGGGTGAAGTTGAGCTCTTGCTCCAGCCCAGCTGCATCGCTCTGCATCAGGGCTCAGCTAACTGCATACCTTGAGAAAGTTCCTCAGATGTTTCTGAGGTGTACGAGGGGGAAGAAACATCTCTGTAGAGCTCAGCGTTTCCTCTGGCTGTACAACTTGCAAATTCTTCGGGAGACACACAGCCAACCCTCTGAGCTCGGGCCCTGCATTTAGATGGCTCTGGGCAGAACCCGACTAAGCCAATTACTCAATGATTAGCATGGTGATGTTCTTAATCTCACCAAGTGCAGTGCTGTCAAACTTAAAATGGGGATAATTACAGTACCTACGTCCTGAGGGAAGCTAGAAGCGTTATATGGAATTAGACATTTCAATTGCTGAGCGCAGAACAGTAAAGGCTTAATCAGGGTTTTCTCTTTATTTTATGCTCCTTCCTATCATCCTGTCTCTCCTGGTTCATATAATTATTGGAAGCAATGGTAGTGATTATCCTCTATAAATAGAAGTGTCCAGCCAAACTTTCTGCATGGATGGAAATGTTTTTCCAAACTGTCAAACACTCTAAACAATAATAATTTATGGTTGTTGAGTATTTTAAATATGACTATGTGGTTGAGTAGCTGAATATTATTTTTATTTACTTTTAATTGCTTTAGAATTATATGGATGATGACCACAGTTATAGACAACACAGCTCAAGTGTGTCAAACTCAATCTTCCTGCTGTATTTTGCTGTCTGCAAGGACAGGGGCAGTTCTTTGGTTATTGTGTCTTGATGCAGTGGGCATCGTGCCCTGACCTTGCAAGCTGTTTATTGAGAGCGTTACTTAATCCGAGTCCAAAAGTGAAGCCGACCCTACTCCCAATTTAAGTTGATGGTCGTTCAGTTCACATTTCTGTGTGTGTGTGTTGCTTTCCATGGATAGGTTTGCTCTAGGGTAAACCAGTGTGACCTCTTAGTTCCTTTATTTTCCTGTCCTGTCCTGTCCTGTCCTGTCCCGTCCTGTCCTGCCCTGCCATGCCCTGCCCTGTCCTGTCTCTTTCTTTCTCTTTCTTGCTTTCTTTCTCTTTCTCTCTCTCCCTCCCTCCCTTCCTCTCTCTCTCCTCTTTCTTTCTTTCTTTCTCTTTCTTCTTTTCTCTGTGTCTCTGTTTCTGTCTCTCTCTGTCTCTGTCTGTCTGTCTGTCTGTCTGTCTCTCTCTCTCTCTCTCTCTCTCTCTCTCTCTCTCTCTCTCTATCAAGGATTGGCAGGCATGAAACTCAGGATGCTGCACTTGCCAGGCAGGGGCTTATTCTGCTGAGCTATCTCCCCAGCCCCCATTCCAGAAATCTTGATCAGGAAACCTAGAAGGTCTGCTAGCTGTTGCCTCCACTGCTCATGCTTCTCACAGAGTGTCAGTGCCTTTGGCCTCTGACCTAGGAAGGCGGCTTCCTAAGAAAGCCCGAGCACCAGAGGAGAGGCAGGCTGCCCCGCTGCCGCCGCGTCTCGGAGAACGCTTCCCTCCCCGGCAGTGAAGGCTTGTTTCTGTCAGCGGAGCTTCTGTGGCCAAGACAGGTGGTCTCCTGCATGGAAGGATGGCGAGGCCCAACCCTGACAGGAGGAGCTCGGCTGCCAACAGAAGAGGCCAGTGGGAAAGTAACATGAGTGTAGCAACAAAAAGAACTAGCAGGAGAACTCGAGTCTCACTCTTGAATCCTCTTTGCATTTTGCCATATTTGGACTAAAGTGAAAATGCATGTGGACCCTTCCTGTCTGGAAGCAGCACCTTCCTGGTGGCCTGCAGCCACTGTGGGCCACCTCCCTTCATGGGGCAGCCTGTGACGTCTTCCGGGGTTCAAACACTCAGTGTCTACGTGGAGTTCCCTGGTAGAAGGAAGTGAGTGTGTGTTGTGTCTGTGTGTATCTGGGTGTCGTGTGTGTTTCTCTGTGTAGTGTGCACGTTTCTGTGCGTGTTTGTGTATGTGTGTGTTTGTAGTTTTGTGTTTGTCTATGTGTGTTTGTGTGTATGTGTCTGTGTGTTTGCATGTGTTTGTGTGTATGTATGTGGTTGTGCATATGTGTGGCTGTGTGTGTGTCTGTCTGTGCGTGCATGTGTTCACCTCACAATGGCCAATTCACACCGCTGTTGCAGCCTCCCTGTGTCTGCGTCCTGTGCACCCAGCAAACACCAAAAGCTGGAACGTATCTGTGCTTCGCATTCCTATGCCCCGTTGTGTCCCTGTTCCCTGTTTCTGTGTTATCGCTTCTTAATTGCTGGCACTTCTGCGGAGAGCGTCTTTGAAGACTTTCATCCTATAACCAGGATGCTCGCCCCACAGAACACATTGATCATTCCTGCAGGTCCCCTGGCACTTGCCAGCATTAGATGCTGTTTGCATTTTCTCCAGATGTTTAGGTTTAATTATCATACTGCATGTGACACTTTCTAAATAACTGTTTGATTATTGAATCGCTGTCTCTGTTTATCCTGGCCATGCTTAATTTCTCTTGTCATTCATCTGATTGTTCTGTATGCCATATATGCGACATTGGGGGCAGGAATGATGTGCACTTGATAGCGTCCGCCAACTTGTCTTAGAAGAATCGTGGAATCATTAGATTATATCACGAAAGCAGTCGTGGTGTTCGGGTCCATGCCCTTGTTGAATGCACTGCATGAGAGCTGAGTCTTTGGGAACTGTGTGGCCGATGGATGCCACTGAGGACTGACAGGCCAAGGGCATGGGCTGAAACCTTACTGACCCTGTGGCTGACACAGTAGCTGTATTTGAGCAGCTCTTTTTGTAATATTTCATGTATTTATTATTTGATACAGCATCTCACTACATAGCTCACACTCATAGAGATCCTCCTGGCTCAGCCTCCCCAGCTCTGGGATTCCAAGCATGCACCACCACGCCCAGTTTCAGTGACGAGCACAGCACACTTGGTGTCAGGGAGCCAGCAGGGCATGCGGTACCAGGGATCACACCTGGATCCTTGTGCTTGCCAGCTTAGTGCTTAGACCGAAGAGCTCTCTCCCCAGGGCTCCACCGCTTCTAACCTCCCTGTTCCAGTACAAGGTCCTAAGCAGACAATGTGCTAGGAGCAGCTGCTCAGTCTTCCACCTGCCGGGTGCAGAAGCAGGCCCCATCCTAGCGGCCCACTTGCGGCTGAGTCTCTGACCGGAACTTAGCTTATACTTTGGGCTCCCTGGTTGGAATCTGTCAGAGGTCATGGCCTGTAAATCTTGCTTGGATTTGCAGATATCTTCTAATTATAAAATGAATTCTTTCCAAGGCACCAACCGATTTGGGAGTATGCATATGTGTTAACTAGTTCTGGGCTGTGATGTATCAATTTATCTTTTCTGACTAAGGGGAGGTGATTAATTTTTAAAGTGCCAGGACTCTGCACGTGACACTGTAATCTGGCACCCCTGAGGGGCACTGGGGCACTGTATAATACATCAAAGGTCGCGTGGCGTTTCCAAGGCAGGCGTGAACCGTTGCTCTTGCTCGCTTGGCCCTTTGTACACAAGATCAACCTTTTGTCTCTAATTTCTTAAAAAGAATATATGTTTCATTCATAGGGATTGCCAGACCTAGCCTCAGAGACACAGCGGAAGTGTCATTTGCCGAGCCTCAATAAAAAAGCACTTTTTAAAAGCTGTGTCAGTGCCCCTTCCCTACCTCACAGCTAACCTCGCACTTAACCACAGCTAATGGCGAAAGCAGCTCTTTGGATCCTTTCAGGCAGCTGAGTGTTTCCGCTGGCCAGTCACATGGAGCGCTGCTCACTTTTATTCTAGAGCATTAAAAACATAATAGCTCAGGAAGCGCCCACGTCTCTGGGCTCTTCAGCTCCCGGTGACTTTCCGGTACTTTCCAACAAGTCGCAACGTCCTGAAGGTAGAGTGCTGTGTGAACGCTGTATGGACGGTCACAGGAGCCATGCCCAGGATTGCCCTACATGACCAGCAACCCCGGGGGACCCTCTGGGACTGCAGAGCTCTGTGAAGCACAGTTTGGAGAGAGAGAGGCACAACAAAAGCAGTATTGGCCTAAGACCCAGCCCTCGCTATGCACCTGAGCAGCCGTGGACCCTCTGATGTATACGAGAGAGCACGTAGGATGCCTTTCCCAATAAAGTGGAGCTCATGACATACACTTCAATTTTACCACAGCAAATTGCATCCTAAGTAACTAGCGGACGACTATGGAAGTTGGCCAGCCATATGTGTCTCGATATGATGTTGCGTATAATTTAAAAATTATTAAAACTATCAAGTTTAGGCAATAAATTATAATCAGTGCATAGTTTCAACACACATTCTTGCCCTCCTCCTCTTCTTCCTTCTGTCTGTCTCCCCCTCTCTCCCTCGTTGTCTGTTTCTCTGTCTCTCTCCCCCAACTCCTTCCCTCTCCCTCTCTCTCTAAGTCTGTCTCTCTCTCTTCCCTACGTCTCTCTCTCCCTCCTTCCCTCTATGTATCTCTCCCTCTCTCTCCCTTCCTCTTTCTATTCCTCTCTGTCTCTCTCCTCCTTTTTCTCTTCTCTTTCTTTTTTCTCCAGCTGCAAGGATCACATCATTTTCCTGAGTTCTCAGAACTGATTACGTTAACTAAGGTTTTACTGTTTGATTTACTGTGTCATCAAACATTACTTATTTTTTTTTTCTGGCTGAAAGTTTCTCACATAATTACGATCTGTTATTGTTTTTGTAATATATTAAACCTATCACATAATAAATGTCTAATGCATTGAATATGAATCATGAATTGGTGATTTTAAAGTACTTTTACGGGGGGCTTGACAGGATGGCTCAGTGGTCTAAAGCACCTGCTTAGGAAAGCTTAGGCAGCTGCAGGGACTGCGGCTCGATCCCCAGAACCACATGCTGCGCCAGCCCTGCCCTCAGAGCATGCTGAGCTGGCCATAAAAATAAATAAACAAACAAAAGTTCTGAAACAAGAAAAAAAATTAATAAAATAAAATTTAAAATTGAAGTACTTTTACCTGCATGAGGAACAAGTTTATGGATTATTGAGATTATAACAAAATTATAGCAGCAATGAGATGGATACCTGCAGCTTCCTAGATAAATAAGGTGTTAGGTTCACACCAGAAACTTAGATAGATTTAGTAATTTCAGAGTAATTTTGATAGGAGTAGATAATCTTCATCCTTGGTTAAAAAAAATCCAGAACCCTCTATTTGTATTTTATTCTCTTGTAACAAATGAAGTTAAAGGGGATCATGAAAACCTGAGTCAGCTCCAGGACAGAGCCAGGGCGGGGCACAGGGAGCCTGCATGCTCTCGCGCTGGGGGCTCCCCGCACGGTCCGGGGGCTGGAAAGGCTCAGGCAGAGACTCCCTCTCGAAGCCTGAGTATTTGTCCCGTACGCACTGTAGACTTCCTGCCTAACCTTATTGAAAGAGCAGACGTTTTTGAAGAACTCACTCTCATCCCGCTGCCTATTTACTTGCTTCTGCCTCGCAATCCACCCTCGGCCGAGCGCGCGTTCTCTGAAGTCGGGCTGGCCAAACGTTAAATACCCATCCATCACCCTTGCACACAGGTCAAGGGCTGGACTTCGGGCTGGTTCTTGTGTGCTCTGCTGTGGAAACGATGAGAGGACTTTCAAACCTTCTGACCCATTTGACTCCATCGTGGGCGCCATGGTTCCTCAGGGGTTTCCGCCGTCACTGCTTGCCATGATGAGTCTAGGATATTTGCTTCCAGCGAGTGATCCACATTGCCCTTGTGCTGGCTGGAGGTGAACGCAGACCGTTAGAAGAAAGCAGCCACACTGACTAGGAGATTTTATTTCAGAGTATCTAGTCTATCCCAAGGGTTTCCTTGGTGCTCTTAGGAAAACAAAGCCGAATGGGTGAGCCTTTGCTAAAACCGTATTTTCTTCCATGGAGAAATTAAGAGAACATCTCCAGCTGGAGGTCCTAGCTACTGCAATCCAAACATTCCTTTGGCTGGGTTGACTTTTCCCTTGAGACATTTTCTGAGGTTTTGTCGCTTGGTTCCGCTAGTCATTCATTTCCTTCATTCAAGATCCATATCCCTGTGCTAGGAAGATAGTTCTGCAATCTCAGCACCTCCTTGGCAAGCACAAGCATTAAAGTTCTGTCCCTGGTAACACATGCCATGGTAGCGTTGGAATATCCCAGGCATTCTGTGCCAGCAACTGAAACCAGGCATGGTGGCACACACCTTAATTGTAGTACTGGGAAGGCTGAGACAGGAGGATCACTAATATGTAGTGAGACACTGTAACAAACAAACAAACAATTTGTTAAAAAATCTGTATCCCTGTTTTAGTGATTTGCCTTCCTTTAATATGTATCTCACTATATAGTCTTTCTAATCTATCACTAAAACAACAAAAATACTAGGTAACAGCGTGGGTTTAGACAGACATAAGGAAAGCTTGCACGGTGGTCTCTGCCACACGTTGGTTGTGATAGAAGAATTACATTTTGGACAGCTTGGGCCAGCGAGTGTTTGCATGGGGGTTAGAATCATGAATGTCGTCATGATTGACAGCATCTGTCACCAGGAAATGAGCATGCCCTTAGTAAGGAAAGGATAAATTGGGAAAATAAAGAACAGAGAGAAAAACCCATCCTCGATACGCAGCCCATCCCTGATAAGAGACAGGACCCGGGGAGGCACAGATGTGAAGCCTGGGAGTGGAGATGGTAGAGAGGAACGCACAGAGCTCAAAGCAATGCAGTAGTGCTGAGGGAAAGCCAGCGCGAAGTACACAAATAGGACACGGGGCAAAGGAAGAGGAAAGAAAGTCTTGGCTGTTCCTGGAGCTTTCAG
The DNA here is from genome assembly GCA_004027025.1 of Myocastor coypus. Taxonomy (NCBI): domain Eukaryota; kingdom Metazoa; phylum Chordata; class Mammalia; order Rodentia; family Myocastoridae; genus Myocastor; species Myocastor coypus. Next base: position 62,197 of record PVJA010006870.1, on the reverse strand, counting down.
TTCAACAATCTCTTGAGATCTCTCTGAGAGATGAGGGATACTTTACAAGCAGCTAATTTGGGCTTGCAGAGGAAAGACTACTTACCTTTGTCTCTCTGTTCCTCCTGGGGGGTTCAGATGGGCAAGTGCTATTCGTGGCTGGGGCTGAAATTGTTTTTGCCAGGAGTGAAAATCCAGCCACAACTCAGGAGTCAGTGTGTGGCAGGTCTAGATGTGGCCTCTCAGTGCCCCAGGAGCAGACTCCAGTGCTATCACCGCTGCCTACAATTAACAAAGTTTGCTCTTTGAATCCCCTTTCTCCTTGGTACCCGCCTACCACTTCAAGGAATGACCTCTGGTGTTTGTGTGCTCCATCGATAGCCAGCGTTTGTCAGGCTTGTCAGCCTCGCATTTCCGCCCAATACTGGGAGGCTACAGCTTGGCATTTGGAGGCAGCCGCTGTGAAGCTGTGCTCAGTCGAGTCATTAGTTATGGGCGATGCTTCATGTAATGGGTACTGCAGCTGGTGAGCCCAGCTTTAAATTCCAGGTTCGCCACATCCTAGTCTTTAGACCAGGCTGTTTTTCTTTTTGCTTTCTTTTTCATTTCATTTTCTTTTCTTTTCTTTTCTTTTCTTTTCTTTTCTTTTCTTTTCTTTTCTTTTCTTTTCTTTTCTTTTCTTTCTTTCTTTCTTTCTTTCTTTCCTCCTTCCTTCCTTCCTTCCTTCCTTTCTTTCTTTCTTTCTTTCTTTCCTTTTTTCTCAGTTCCTTCTTGATAAAGTCACTTCTGCTTCAAAGGTAAAATACCACCGCATCAATTTCATAAGGTGGTTATAAAGGTCAAAAGTGGACTAAGGGCCTACTTAGGCAAGCTTAGCGATGGGGTTTGATGCCCAGGGCTAAATGCTGCATCAGCCTGGACCCCAGGCACGCTGAGCCACCACAGAGACCAGGTGTGGTGGTGCATGCCTGTGATCCCAGACTGAGGAGGCTGAAAACAGGAGGATTGCTATGTATCCAAGCTGCATAGTGAGCACCCTGCACACACACACACACACACACACACACACCAATAAATAAATAAATAAATAAATAAATAAATAAAATCAAAGAAGAGCACTTAGGTAGAGCTGGCATTGAGTGTTTGTGAGTCTCAGCCTCACAATTATCCATTTCAGGTTATGTGGTCATGCTCTAGGCTATTTGTCAATGCAATGACCAGATTTTGTAAAATGGTTATTTGGTGGCAGATGAAAAAGAAATATTAGTGTTTGCTCTTGCTCTTAAGGTCTTTTCAACCTAGCAGGAGAGACAAATATATAAGCAATCAATTACATTGTAGAACATATATATCATAGTAGCTGTATACATAGAACTCCATCTTTGAGAGCCTCGGGACGCTTTCCTGGAAAGACAAGCGTCTGTCAGAGAAGAAGGAAAACAGAAGATGGAAACCGTCTTGTAGTGCATGTGCCCTGCAAAACCACTGGTAACCAGACACAGGGCAGAGCTTCCACTGATTTGCAGTTTTAAATTAATATCTATCTTGACCCCACTAATCTTCATGAATATTTGACTATAAGAACTAATTTGTCCTCCTGACTAATTTGAGTTATGATTCTATCACAATAAGGGAATTTATTTTCAGTTTTACAGATTTTTATTTCCCACTTTGCTTATAAACCTGTATATGGCAGCAATGAAGTTACTAATGTTGAATTGCTAAGATTCACAATCGCTTTAGTCTGGATTTGCTATATTTAGCAGTTGCCTTAGGGAGTTGGTAAAATCAGAACCATGAATGAGACAGGAGATCCACGAGTAAGAAGGAATCAGTTGACATGGATTCTCTCAGCTTTGTTCCTGGTTCTTGGCAAGCACAATATAAATGCTTATGAACAAAAAGTTAGACACACCTGCTTGCACTGTCCTTATGGAATTCACCACTCCACTGAAGAGATGCAATTGGTAACAGAAAGTGGTAGGTTGTATTAAGCGGTAGTGTTACAGTTTGTGTCTAGTTGTCCCCAGTGCCTCATATAATCATGGGGTGGGCTAGGGTTTGTCATTAATTCATGATCCAACACTTGGACCATAGGTGTAAATACTGTTGAGATGATGTGTAGGAGCGATACCCTACACCACCCCCAGGGCAGATACCCTGAACGCATACAAGGGAGCAAAAGAGGCTTGCCCAGTGCCTCTGCCCCTCCTTTTGTTCTCGCTGTTGTGGAGTTTTCTAGCTGCCCTCTACCATATGCTGCTCTGTATCGGAGCCAGTTGAGTATGCGCTGAAACCTCCACAAACTGTAGGCTAAAGAAACCTTTCCTTCCTTAATTTTGGTCATTGAATATCTTGTCCCAGCTACTAGGGAAAAGTAACCGAGACATTGTGTGACACAGACAACAAAGGCTCTAAGTTCCGGCAGGACTGGAGTCTGAAGGTCAGGAACACAGAACAAAATGGCTCAAGCTAGCCAGGGAAGCAGATTGATGTGGCACAGGGGCGTAGCAGCCACAGCAGAGAAGTGCAACTTAGTGGAACCAATGTCTATTCACTGCTAGGCAGAAGAGACAGGGACATGCATAGCTCAGAGCGTGGTCTATCAAAGGCTCACAGCCAGAAGGGAGAAGTACAGGGGTGGAAATGACCTCAGGGTTCACAGCACTCTGGCTACCGGGCTTCCATCTTATGAAACTTATTAACTTGACACCATATATTACACATGCTACGCTTCTGCATTCTTAACAGTCTTACTTAGTATGTGCCTGTCTCTGACCTTTTATGCTGATCATTGATTTAAAGAAGGAAGTCTGTCTTTGTTATTTCTCTCTCATTTCTGGGATGAAATACCCGACACCCAAAATGAAGGAAGGGAAGGTTTATTTAGCTCGCAATTAGTGGAGGTTTCAGTCCATACTCCCCTGGCTCCAAGGCTGACTGGCCCATGGCAGAGGACAACGGTTCATGATAGCAGAAAACAGCAAAACAGCAAGAGCCCAAGGCAGGAGCAGAGGCAACCATGGCCACAGCCAAGGCAGAGGCGAGCCATGCTTCCTTCCCTAGAGAGCCTCCAGGCTATCCGCCTCAGGGTGGGAGTAGCAGGCAGGCATTTAATCTCAGCAGCACTTACACCCACAGTCGCAGCTTTGGACCATGAATTAATCACAAACTCTAGAAACTTGCCCCAGTGACTGCATGAGGCCTTGGGCGGTCAACTAGGCCCAACCCACAAAGGAACCCCTATAGGGTTATGAAATAGATCCCAGAAAATTATCATGGTTGAAGGCTAGAAGTGAGATGAATGGAGAGAAACAGGGTACTGGGAGAGGCAGGCGATCATTTCTCAGGAATCCAGAGGGGCTCAGGTGTGGCACTGTCTACTACTTGATAGTTTTTTTAAAAACATGCTCTAAAAGAGGGTCTGATTTCTCTGGATGTGAGTAATAGCTGCAGCTTAACCCACAGGCATACCTGTCTCATCAGCAATCTCAACTTTCACTTCCATTGGGACAGCCTAGCCTGTCTTAGGGACCAAACACGTCAGCTTGACTCAAATGATTTTAGTGCTTTACCCACAGAGACTGTCCAGGAAGTGAGCCAGATTCCTACTGGGAGGAGATGTGTTGTATCTCAGGAAGATACTTATCTGGTATTATTGGGACCTGCATATCTTCTTTTACATGTATGCTATGTGATGTGTGTGTGTGTGTGTGTGTGTGTGTGTGTGTGTGTGTGTGCGCCCATCCTGTATTTCATTCAGCAAACACATTTGCATATTTGCTGCACAACCCAAAGCTGTCTTTGTTCTTGGGAAGCATAGCATTTGTGTTTCCATTTAGAAGTGCATTCCTGACATTTACAAACTCCTACAGAGAACTCAGGCCGCCAGGGCCATAGATGGCCATTGTTCCCAGACAGCTGCCCTTTACCCTAGGTGCCAACAAATACCTTTTACTTCTCACCCCTCCTCTGCCCGCTGCATCTCTGGCTATAGGCAGAGGTAGTTTTCTTCCTGGAACAAGAAGAGAATAGCTTGCAAATGAAAACGGAAGAGAGGAAGACGTCATACCAATGAAATGATGTCTTGTGTCAATGTAAATCAAGGCTTTACATGATAAAATAATTAGGCAAACATGAGACACTGACTGCTCATAGTGCCAGGATCCACCTATCAGGACCGCCTCACAGTGCTGTGTAGTGACGGAAGAACTTGCTCATTGAGAGGTGCGGCTCTCCCCACCGAGAGCTGGGCCTATTCTATGGCGAACTGGCCAGAATTGAACTCCTAGCAGGGCCAGAAGTCAGGCGCAGAACACTCTCCCTCCAGCTGGGTGAGTTGTCATGCACAGCGATGTGGCCAGCAGGATGGCAGCCTTCGATACACTTCGGTTGTGTCGTATGATCAAATTCACCTAAGGACCTTCACAATTTGAACCAGTCCATCCGAGAGCACAGATGGTGCTAGTAGAAGATGGGTGTTTCTGGCTCCCCTGGAGCTTTAGGAGTTATTCGTTTGGGAAACGAACACAGGGAAGCGTTGCAAAAGATTCCTGTCACCTCCTTTGTGGTCTTCCCACTCTGCGGCTCTCCTTCCCTTCCCCTCCTATTCCCAGGGTCGGGTGCTCCTGGCATTTTCATCGGATTTGAGACCACATTGCCCAGACCAAGTTATTTGGGTAGAAACAGCCAGAGGACAGACGCAGGGGCCCAGGGACCAGCCTGAGTGTGCTCAGATGGAGACAAGAGGTCCCAACTTGCTAAAAGTAAATGGAGCTTGAAACTCGACTTTTCTATGTGCTTTAAAATTCCAGATCTAAGCAAGTTAAAGCTTGACAGAGCGCACAGTCTTCCCCTGGAAATAGCCTCTGCCCTCCCTTGTTCCGCACTCAGTGCCAGCGGCGCACAGAGTGCAAGTTGTTCCTGGGTCTGCACCGAAAGTGGCTCCTGCACTTTCATTACCACTCTCTTTACTATTTGAAATTTTATAGACTTGTGACGATTATATTTGTACGAGGGCTTAAAATTTCCCAAGAAGCTGCGTATTTTGCTTTTCCCACCACACAGGCTTTGGAAGGAAGGACAGGGAGTGTGGCTTAGTGCGTGGGAGGCCAGCCGGTCCCCCGGAGGCTGCAGGAAGCATTCCATTACCCAAGAACCCATGCAAACTGCTACCACGCACGGCAAGGCCCACAAGACTACCAGGCTCAAAGCGTTTGGCCGCATTTATTACCAGTACAGAGTTCTGCCCATGGTTCATTGTGTCTCTCCCGTACAGTCGCCATTCAGGGGAGGCACAAAGCACTCTGGAATAAATACGTGGGAGTGAGCTGTGCTGGGATGGGCTAGTACCTGTCTGCTTAGTGCGCTGCTTCTTCCCTCCTTCTTTGCTTCTTCTTTGCCTACCTTTCTACCTCCTCCCTTCCCTTTTGCTCTCTTGCATCCCTCCCCTCCCCCAAGGTCATTTAGGTCAAAGTGGAGATAGCAAGGTGACCTTACGTATTCCCAGCTTACCCTGTTTGCGAATGATCCCACAGACGCGTACACACGTGCGCATGTGCGATGGTCTCAGCACTGTCAAAGGGCGGTGCATGCGGTGGGGGGCGGTGCTGGCCCTGCTGTGTCCTCGCACGACCCGCACCTGCCTTGAGCTCCTGCCTCTCCACTTGTCTTCTCCATTCCTTCCAGCGTGCGTCGCTGTTCTGCAAACCCTGCCCCAGCGCCCTCACCCGGGAGGCCCACTTTGCACTGGCGTTCTTGAGGCTAACTGCTGCTTCCTCTCTAGACTTTTAATGAATTTCATGTTTTACATATTAATTTTACCATCTCAGATAATTTGCAATCCGAGGGAAAATGTGAAGACAAACCGTATGGCGCACTAGAGGTCTGCTTGTAGCGAGTCACCTGCCTCCTGCTGTTCACTTCAGGCCAGCAGCCTTGAGGCTGCGTAGGGTCAGCAGGCCGCTTTCAGGAATCCCAAAGGGCCTCCAGACAGAGTCCCTAAGGAGGCTTCCTGCAGGCGCAGGTCTCAGTGCTGGCTCCGCATACTTGGTACTAAATGTCGGGTGGATATAGAAAGGAAAGTCTGTGAACAGTTCTTCTTAGGTTTAAGGTTAGCATTGTCCCAAACTGTAAGGACATATTTGCAACGATTGGAAAGGTGGACAGCCTGTCCTTCCCGGTACGGTGGCTTGTGGCCTCGCCCCGCGGTTGCTCAGCTGTTCGCTCTTCCTCATCTGACTTTGAGATGACTGGAGGCCCGCGGGCTGTCTCTATCTACTCTTACTGCTCCTTGGTGTACTCAGGGGCGTGTAGCTGAAATGCACCGGTCTTGATTCTCATACCTGGGCCCTGAGGCATGAGGACTGAAACGGGGGCAAGGGTGTAGGCCTCTGCTTAGGGGAAGGGTCCCATTGTCCCGAGTGTGCTTGTAGGAGGATCCCACGGAGTGGTGACGCCCAGCTCCATGTGTGTGTGTGTGTGTGTGCTGGGCAGAGCTGGCTGGTCCCTGTGCATCTGTATTCCTGCAGCCTGATGCAACCCTGTGGCTCCACTCACCTCTGCATTTTATCTTTGAGAAATGCCATCAGCAAAGCTAGAGGCTCCTGCTATTTATTGTAGGAGCTGCGACTCTTCTGCAGCATTCCGGAGAAAGGAACTGTCCCTTATTCTAGCAGTATCCTCTGTAGCAGAAGGAGTCTTTTGTACATGTTTACATACGCCATTTCCTTTGCTAAAGACAGACATGCGAGCCCTTGTGAATTATGTTCCTTCTTACCTTTATTCTTTATCAAGTGTGTAAAAGAAATTCTTGAAAATTATAGAAGAAAAATATGTAAGGAGAAATTTAGAAGAGAAGTTATTTGTGCTGAATCTAGGTTGGAAATCGAAATTCCTTGCCTCTTTAAGTGGTCCTTGAAATAACCCTACTCCTACATCTCAAAGTGGGAAGAAACTCTAGCTCCTCAAATCAGTGACTATAGCAAGTGCTGAGCTGTAAGACACACACACACAAAGCGCCCTGAGAACATTATCATGCATAATGAGAGTTTGTGGAGAAACTTTTTAATTAAAACTGTTTTTGTTCACTTGTTTTTCTTTCTTTTTTTGATGCACAGTCTTGCTATGCAGTTCAGGCTGACCTTGAGTACACTTTGTAGCCCAGGCTGGTTTTGAACTTTCAACAATACTCCTGTCCCAGCCTCCCAAGTGCTGGGATTATAGACATGTGCCACCAAACCCAGCTCTAAAGTTAAATGCTTTTAAAGTTAAAAATTAAAACTAAAAGACTGGGTGTGGTGGTGCACACCTGTGATCCCAGCGCTTTGGAAGGCTGAAAACAGGAGAGTCACTGTCAGTCCGGTATGTGTAGTGAGACCCTATAGACCCTGTCCTAAATACAATAATAATAATAACAATAATAATAATAATAATAATAATAAAATAATTAAAACCAAACTGCTTAAAGTTTAAAGATAAATAAATAATCTCTCCCACTCACCCCAAAAAAGAAATCAAAACGAGGGCTCAAAGGGCAGATTGCTCAGCTTGTGTGCTCCTGATAGTGTGCACATGTGTGAGGTTTCCCTGAACTTCTTGGTTAGTATTCACGTTCCACACAAGTTTCCTAAAGACGTAACCTCCTCAAGGACAGAGTCACTCCCTGTACGGTACCAGGAGCTACTGTCTGCTCAGGGAGTCGGTAGTAGCCACCGTGCGTCCCCCGCACGCAGCAGAGTGGAGCAGCGCAGAGGACTTAACAGCGCCATGGAGCAGCGCAGAGGACTTGCTAGCATCCTCAAGATCCCTTCTTGTGCCTTCATTTGGCTTTTCAGCGATTACTTGCACCAAGTGGCCACAGCACTTCCGAGGTGTTGAGGTCTCAGCACACATCACAGCCACCCAGGGTGCTTGTGCCAGGCAGCATTCTGGGGGCCCCTACTCAGGAGCTGTTCCCAGGAACACTGAGGGTCCCAGCTGGAGGCCGCGTTTCCATCTCCCTCAGCTGCCGGCATCCCAGAGACCCAGGGTCACACTTTTCTGCGTAGAGGGGAGCTCCGCTGACAAGAGGCATCCTCGTTTGCTGACACTCTGCACAGCACGTTTTCCTTTATAAAAATAAAACGCGCGGATGAGCATCCTGCGCTGGCAACCCAGGTATAAAACGCTGAAGTTATGCTTGGTGCCAGCTGCCCTCTGCTGGCCAGCTGCAGACTTCATTTGAAAGTGGACTCTGCATCTGGCCCTGGGTTGGAAAAACCGAGGGTCTTCTACCAGAGGACGGTTGTGCTCGGTTCTTCCCCCGTTGGTGGGATGCAGGGCAGAGCACTCCAAGATTTCCTAGGCACCATTGCGATTCAAGAGCAGCCGGGAGACCACAGCACAGTGTGGCAGGGATCGTGGGGCAGACTGCTGCTGCTCTTCGGCTCTTTCCCCTGGAGGAAACAGGGACCCGAGCTGGTAGTTGTCGTCATCCTAGCAGAGAGCGTTTGCCAGCAGTTCAATCACAGACAGCCCCAGGAAGTTCCCATGGCATTATTTGCAATGGCATTTACTCAGCTTCGGGCAGAGAGGGGATCTTCGAATTGTGTTTCCTGAAAGTTCCATTCCATTATCCCAGGTCCCTGGCTCAATTCCTTCTCACAGCAAGTGGCTGTGTCTGGGCACGAAACACGCGCCTCCCAGATGCAAACTGCTCTTCCCAGAGTCCTTGAGGGCAAAACAGGAACAGAGCAACAGCGCAGAGGGCTTTGCTCAACAGCTGAGAAGCAACACCAGTATACGTTATGGTCCGCTTCAGTCCGGCCTTAGCGCTGCTTTCAGTTTCAATGGTAGAAGGGGTCATTTCAATCAATCATTCATTCATTCATTCATTTATTTATTTAAGTTTCATTTTTGAGGCAGGATTTCACCATGCAGTAAAGGCTGGCCTTCAACTTCCTTTGTTGCCCTCACTGGCCTAGAAGTCTCAGTGACCCTCCTGCCTCAGCCTCCAGAGTGCTGGGGTTACAGGCTGGTGGGACCCTGACACCAGCGTAGATGTGTGAAGTGTTAGCTGTCCCTGAACTTGAACCTTTCCTACCTCTACCTCAGAAAGAAAGTTGGTATTGAATACATGTTTGTTTTTTTTCTTAATCCGGGGCCACGGGGGCCCTCCCCTCCCGCCCACAAACGCTCTTTGTGTCTTTGTCCAAATTACTCTTCTGTTCTTGGTGGGACAAATACCTGACACCCACAATGAAGAAAGGGGACATTTAATTAGCTCACAGTTCCTGGAGGTTTCAGCCTATACTCTGTTGACTCCAAGGCAGACTGGCACAGGGTAAAGAGCAGCAGTTCACGGTGGCAGCAAAAAGCCAAAGAGCAAAGGCTGGTGGTAGGAGCAACAGTGGCAACAGAGGGACAAGTCTCTTCTCTGTGTCTCTTATGTCACATCTAGGCCCCCTGACCCAGTCCGGGCACAGCACTCAGACTCATAACCCAGCAGTACTAAGACCCATAATCCCAGGTGAGTTAATCTTCAACTCTAGAAGTCCCCACCCCGTGACGGCATGAGGTTTTGGGTGGACAGCGAGACACAAACTGTAACAGTCTTGAAATGAAATAACAGCCTTCACTCAGGGCTGCCAGGACCAGTGTGGCACTCATGTCCGTTTTGCAAGCGGGCTGTTGCGTCTTTCAAGTTCCCATAGGGACAAGTGGAGTGGAATTAAGTGGGATTGGCGTGGGCTCCTGGCACACGCAGGAGGCCCAAGGCAGACAGCAGCGCCCGATCAGCTCACGCCGCCTGCCCACAGAGGCAGAAGGCTACAGGACGTCTCTGCCAAAGAGAAGCAAAGCTCTCCTGCCCATGCCTCCTTCTGACCCTTGGCTAAGCCCAGGGTCAACCCTCACTTCTGGTTTCTAAGGACCTAGAGCAATGTTTTCATGCAGACAGCTGTTTTTATAGCACCTTGGCTTGATTCCCGCATCTGGTTGTCTTTATACCTAGCAGTAAAATAGACAACTGCTCGGAGACCCTCTCAGCTTTTCTCTGAACAAGTTTGATATCTTTTTTATTTCCCTTTTCTCTTCTGGCTTAGCTTTAAAGGCTTGGAGGGAAACAAGAAGCAGCATAGGACTGCTATCCAGCAATGGCCATGGGCTCAGTGAAGCCAGGGAGATGGTAACACCCTCCTCCCTGCCTTGAGGCAGAGCCAGAGTTTGGTTAAGTCGTAGCTCCTGCAGGGAACACCCCATCCCCTGCAGCCCAGCATCAGGGACCCTGTGCCAGAGCAGGAGAGGCACCTCTCCCACAGAGGACAGTGTGCTGGTGGACACTGAGGCGACCTTGCTAAGTAAACCCCACAAAGCACCACGCGGCTGATTATCCATGAGCAATAATCCTGCTGTAGGCACAGAAATTTTTATCTGCTACGGGGCTTTGCTTTTTCACTCTCAAAATCCTTTAGATGTTTCATTCTGATTGTCTTTCCAAGAAATACTCAAAGCACAAATGTACGGGAGACAAATGATTTTCTAATGTTTTGAGGGAAGCTAATTTCTGCCTGCGGTTGGTTTCTTGCTACAAAAGGCAGAAAGTCTCTCGTTAAAACAGCGTGGAGCCGCGGGATCATAGCCTGCGTCCAGTCACGGAGAAACTCAAGTCCCAAGGCGGTTGCACCGTATTTCTTTGGCATATTACAGTGTATTTCACTTCAAAGCCATTATGGGAAACATGAGCTCTGTATTCCATGTGGCAAGTGAGAAAAGAGAAATTTTTAGCTTTTCATTATGATTAAGGGTAAGATGAAATCATGTAGGAAAGGACAACTTGCTCATTGAAAAACAAGGTTTGGATGCACAAAACCAGTTCGGGTGCGGTTATTTCGCAGTTGTTTGGGAACACTTTAGTACGGGGAAGGAGGCCATGCTTTTCGGTGGAAGGGCAGGAAGACATGTGGACAATGGATAATATGATAGGAGGCCGATGCCCGGAGCTCTACTGTGAGGTCATCGCTTTGATGTGGCTTTGCTCAGTGAGTGCACACAGAGATTTCCAGCCACCAGGATGGCAGAGAGATGACGGAGAGAAGCAGTGCCTCTCACTGGGATGAAGAACGCCGTCTTCTGATTTAGTTACCAGGCTGGCTAACAAAAGACATCCAGTTGCTCCATCTTCTCAGTGCTCTTCTTTGACACATTCACAAAACCATGCCATAGGGAAGTCGCTTTTTCTTATCTCCCTGACTACAGATAATCGTCCATTTTCATTTAGCTCTTGGCGTGGGAATAACAGCCAGAAAGTGACAATCACAAAAGGATGTGCATTTATTAAGCTGAATTCAATATTTAGGAGCAGTTCAGCTCACAGGAAACCTAGGGACAATAGGACCCATGCCAGCTGTGTTTTTGTGGAGTTCCCTGGAAGACCAGGGGTTGAGGTTGGACCTTGGGAAATAAGGATCTATGAGAATGTCCTTGTATGGCAAACCAGTGGATGCATTTTCAGATGAGAAATGAGGCTGGAACAAGGCAAGCTCACTGTGTGCATTCTCCAAATGACTGCTGTACAGACTATGTTTTGACCCCAAATCTCTCAGAGTTTAACTATCAGTGTACAGAAGGCTATAGACGAAGTAGCTTTGGCTATAAATGCCCCATGGAATTCAATTACTGGGAGTGGAATCTGGCCAGGACAATCGCTGCTAATATTACTGCCCCTGAGGAAAGTTTCCAAGGAGGCTGAATGACTCGGAGTGGTCAGGACCTCTGTTTTATTTCCCTGTGAAAGATTTGCAAAAACGTAGCCAGAAATCGTGAGCTGAGAGAAATTGCTTCTCTCGCGTGGGTCTGTGAGCTCAACATCTGAGCTCGAAGGGGAGGAGCAAGCAGTAGAGTCTTGGGCTCTTGGGGGAGCAATGTAACTCCGAATCCCAGTGCTTGATCAAGGAAATGTGTCATGATATCATGTTTAAGTGCCGCTTAAACAGTAGTTTCTGTTTTCCAAAGAGGCTGCTTAGTATCCAACACTGCGGTTTGGTGTCTGTCTACATACAAACACTGACAGAGAAAGTTCTTTATCTACAGCCTCTTAACAGATGGGATTCCTCTCCCCACATCTTTCTTGTTTCTTTAAAGCAAACTGTTATGCTAGAAAAAAAATCAACTTATTTTTTCTGTATTTAGGACAGGGTCTACAAGGTTTACAGGGCCTCATTACATAGGTCAGACTTGTAGTGATCCTCCTGTCTTCAACCTCCCAAGCATGGGGGTTCCAGGCATGCGACACCATGCCCAGTCTCAATCAACCTCTCAGTGTGCCCTGGGACAGGGTCAGCAGGGAACACTGCGGACTGAACCCTGGCCACTGCGCTCTCCCTAAGCAGAAGCTAAAAATACCTTTTGCTAGTGCTGTGGACCTTCATTGCTGTCCAATCTAAGGACCTGTAGAAGTTACCTAAAGAGAAACACGGGAAGGAAAGGGAAAATGAATTAGTGAGAACTCCCATGGTGATCTCCCTGTGCTCAATTGCCAGAAGAACCAGTAAGGTGTCCCCATGTGCTCTTCCCCATGCCTTTCCTGATGCTCTGTGCAGGAATGTGGAAACGGATGGACAGAGCCGCAGCTCCACGTCTACCTTGATAGTGAGTGAGCGCCAGGCTGTGGGAAGAGCTCCAAGGTTCCGTGTTTCCAGGGTAACAGGCAAAGGAGAGTTTCCTGATTTGTCGCAAAGCCTTCTCCACTAACCATTGGGGCTGGGCCCCTAAGACTTGGGTTCATGTCTAATTTGGAGTTTTTCTGACTACCTATAGAGAGGGTGCTCCATGAAGTACTCATTTTCATTTTGTCCTGTTTTCCATAGATCATTAAAAAAAAAAAAAAAAAAAATATATATATATATATATATATATATATATATATATATATATATATATCACAGATGCTGCGTTGGAGTGTAAATCTGTCCTCTGCTCAAGTGAGTTGGGTCGGGAGCTGGCAAGGCAAGCGGGTCAAAAGACTGAGCACCGCGGGCGGCTTGTCTAATCTTGCTGGGATGTGGAAATAAAATACTTAGCATCATAGGGTCTTTTCTCAATGAATTAAACGGATAGTAACTTTCAGATCTGAAGTAAATGCCATGGGGTCCTCTCCACTTAACAGATGCCTGGTCCTTTGATGTCTACTGCATTCCGCTCCTGTACTTGACCTCTACTTTGTAAAACTAAGTAGTAATTTGTAACTGCCAGCTTCACAGGACCCCCAAGGTAACAGATTCCAAGCCTCCCTGTTTGGAGGCTGCTTTTCAAGGAGGAGTTAATCCTTTCAAGCTTCCCTGGCTAGTCTCTAATCACCTTTATCAGGGTTTCTGGTACTTGTTTGATGGTATCCTTTAATCTGCCAATTGATTTGTTATCTCGATACACACCATTTTAGTTTAATCCACAGCCATAGTATCTATTAGCAAGTAATTATAGCAAATGAACTTAGCTGTGTCTACTTAGATAAAGCACCTTTTCAAGGTGTTTGGGAGGCTCTGGGAGAGACGGATGTGCATTGCTCAGAGAAGAAATCAGATCCTAATGTCAATATAAACACAGCAGTTCTGACATTCAAAGTCTTAGGTTCATAGATGGCATATAATCTCAGGACATTAGTGAAAGGTGGTTTTGGAAATAATGGTATAAGGAGGTACTTTGAAGACAGCATGAGTGGGTACCCTTTTCTTATAGCTACACCCTACACAATGGGCTACATATCTGTGAAAAGGACTCTGTCCTTTCCCACAGCACTTTCCTTGCGTCTGCGTACTCTTTCCTGCTGAGGGTGTTGCTGTAATGCATTGATTCATTCAGGGAACCTAAGGCCACATGTGATATTTCTCTGCTCTGAGTGAATTTTCCAGTTAGCTAGAACTTACATTTTATATTAAAAATTCAAAGTATATTCATATGTTTATTAACATATTCTGTGTTTGGCATTTCATTCATTTTGTGAATTTTAAATATTTTAATCTTTGTAGAGGATAAAGTTTACAAGTGGTATAAATTTATATATTTTCTTTATTTATTGGTCTTAAATTCCTTTGCTCTAATAATTTTTGTTGCGGCTGAACTACTTTTTGTGTGTGTTTGTTTGCCACATGTGAGAATTTTCCTTTGATCAAATACTATCTTATAATCTATTATTAAATTTTTTAAGGGCTGGCCAGATAGTTTAGTGGACTAAAGTGCCTGCTTATGCAGGTGCAAAGACCAGGGTTCAATCCACAGCTTGCCATGCAGGCCCCACCCCTGGGGCATGCTGACGAGGTGGTTGACACTGGGAACAACGGCCTGAACCTGTAATCCCAGCCTTGGGAAGCTGAAAGCAAGAAGATCACTAGGAGTTCTATCTGTGTAGTGACACCCTCTAGACCCTGTACTAAATACACAGAAAAGGTTTCGACTATTTTATTAAAAATGATTTTAAAAAATATTTATTGAAATTTATTTATTTGGTACAGGATCATGCTACACAGCTGGGACTCGCAGTGACCCCTCTGTCTCAGCCTCCTCAGCACTGATTACAGACTTGAAACCCCTTTCCTGGTTTTCAGGGCTGGCTTGGCATCCAGTACCGGGGTTCAAACTGAAGACCTTGTGATTGCCAGGCAGGGGCTTAGACCCTCAAGCTATCACCCCAGCCCTTGAGCATTTTATTTTAGTAAAGAATTCTCAAATCTGAGATAAGAAACAAGGAAAATGTTTTATTCTCTTGAAACCGTGTTATTCAGATTAAGGGATTCGTCAGCACATGTGCGAGGTGCATGCTGGTCACGCTCGTCTCGGGCATTTGCGCCGGAATGCCACGCCTCTGGGCTCCCTGCTTTCCTCCTTCTCTTTTCTCCCTCCAGCTCTCCTTCCCCTCTACATTAACAAAATCCGTATTTCCATTCTTCAGCTCTGTCTTTCTCCGATTCCTTCTCCATCCCTTTCTCCCCTCACCCCCACCTCTTATTCCTCTCCTCATTTGAGAAAGTTCTTCCTATTCCCCAAATATCTCTGCTCTGTTTTGCTATTTACTATGATTTTGGTTTCACAGAGAAATAATGTCATACCTAAATGTGAATGTCTGATTGATTGCACTTAATATTACGCTCCTGAGGTGTATCCTTTACCTAAAAACATCTCAAAGTCAGCTTCCTTTTTGGCAAAAGAGTACTCCATCATCCATCCAGTCCACATTTTCTTTATTCATTCATCTGTTGATCAGCACATCAGCTGTTTCCAAGATTTGGTCATTACAAGTCTTACCGCCATGTACTCACATATACATAGGTCATTATAGTTTGATGACTTTCACCTGTTTTAGAAGATCTCCAGATGGGCACCTGCTGGCCAAGTGGCATCTCTTGTTTTAGTTTTAGATTCTTTACTATTTGTTTATTACAGGGTCTGCACGATCTCACTGTACAAATGGGACTTGTCGTGATCTTCCTGTTTTCAGCCTCCCCAGAGCTGGGGTTAAGGGCTCGTGCTACCAAGCCTGCTCTCTCTCACTTTAGTTTTCAGAGGAATCTCCACCCTGATCTCTGCAGAGTTTGTACCAGCTTGCGCTCCCCCAAAGTGATGCAGCGTCCCCTTCCACAGCCCTTCACCAGCATTTGTTACCGGTTGATGGCATGATGAGAGCCACGCCTTGCGGAGGGCGATGGAATCTCAATATTGTTTTAATTTGCATTTCTTAAATGCCCTGCGATGTTGAACTTTTCTTTCTCATGTATGAGGAGAGCTTTTGTATGTCTTCATCTGAAAAAGGTCTATTTATTTCAGATACCCATTGTTGGCTTGAGCCTTTACATTTGGAAGAATTCTAATGTCACTCATTTATTGATTTATTCAGTTATTTATTTATATATTTTAGTTGTTTGAAATGGTCTAGATATTAGTCTTTGGCCTGAGGAGTAGCTGGCAATTGGCTCTTTTCACATCCTGTAGCTTGTCTCTTGTCTCCCTGGGTGGCGAACGCACTGGATGTTGACTTGGGCTCTGATGCCCATGACCAACCAACTTCTGTGAAGCTCCAAGCCAGAGCCCGGTTGCTTCTCCGGTGGCAGGGCTCCTGCAAGGAGTACTATCCTGAGGACCTTTACACCACACACTTGTCACATTCCCTTGCCTTGGGCTCCGTTTCCACCCGCGGGGTGAGACCTTCCTCTGTGGATGATCTCACCGCGAAGCACCAGCTTGACCCCCCACTTCTAGGGTAGGCAGCTGCCACTTCGTCTCAGTGTCAGATCTTCTGTGTAGGTCCATAGACAGCTGGAGCAGACGAAAAAGTAAGCACTTTCTCCAAAAGAAAGATAATGACAGAAATCCCTCCTGTGCCTCTCGTCGTGTCCCCTCTCGGCTCCTGAGTGGATGACAGCCCACGCAGAGAGGTCCTGCCTTATCAGTGTGCCTCCCTTGGTTGGGTGCGGATCCGCTGTTGAGAAACGAACACGATCTGAAGCTTCCTTCCCCCAGACAAAAAGAGAAAGGTGGCATTCTGGTTTCCAGTCTGGAGTGGGGAAGAAAAGGACCTGAAGAGACAGCACAGTACACAGTTATGCGTGGGAAGGGGCCAAACCCTATTAAGGATATTAAAATTGCATTCGGTCCATTCCACAGCATTTCTCAAGTCTTTCTGGTTGGACATCAACTCTTTCTCTGTTGATGTCATGGTCTTTAATGCATTGAACCAGTAGCCACTGCACCTCTACTGCGTGTGAGGGAATACATGGGGATGAGGGAGGAGAGGTACCTGTTCTCTGCGGTTTTAGATCTAGTGAAAACTGCATCCAATTCGCATCATGAGTGTTTATAAGGGTTGTGATGAGCAAGAGGCAGGTTGTCCTCAAGGTCCATGGGAGTATAGGTCCGGCTTTGAGTTAGGCATAGGGTTGGGAGGCAGTCTACCTCCCACAAGAGGGAGTCTCTAATGGCATTATGAAAATAAAGAACTTTCCCCAGAATGGGAAATGATGTTGTAAAAGCAGCAGTGAGAAAGAAAGTTCTCAGGCTCATGGACTGTTCCCGACTGTCATCTATAGCTCCTGATGAGGAAAAGGGCTTTCCACGAGGGAGAAGAAAGAGCCCGGGGTCAGTGTATGCAGTGGTTTGCATAGCACACTAAAGGTTGGGTTCAGGAAAGCTCAGGTGTAGGGGTTGGAGAGGAAGCTTTGCTCTGTACCACAAAGAATCCCAAGAGCTCTCAGAGATGTGGTGACCTAGCACCCATTTTCATTACCACAGAACTCAACTGAAAATGGGTCCCTTCCACCAAAAAGAAAATCCCCTGAAGACCTCTGCTGAGTTCCAGAACGTGAACCCAAACTCAAATGGACTGTCACAGTGACATGCACCTCTTCCACCGCCATTTAGTTCTTCTTTGCCATATTTGTCACAGAGGTCCCACGCTTTAGCATTTGATAACACCTCATGTGCCTCAGGCACTTGTGTGACTTTTCACTCAGCTTCATCTTTATTGTCAGGATTTTTATCTGGGTGCCACCGTAGTGCCAATTTCTGGTATGACTCGGGGGAAGCATACCTCTGCACACCTAGGACTTCACTGTATTTTTTTTTTTCAGCATTTAGTAATGAAAGATATGCATTAATGCAGTGGTTCTCAACCTTTCTAATGCCGTGACCTCGCAATATGGTTCCTCATGTTGTGTTGATCCCAAACCAAAAATAATTTTGGTGGCTACTTCAAAACTGTAATTTTGCTACAGTTATGATTCGGAATGGCTTTAGGAGACCCCTGTGTTTTGGGCGTTTGACCCTTGCTGGGGTCGCGACCCACAGGTTGAGAACCGCTGCATTAATGGTAATGCATTTCTGATTCAATACAAATTTAAGGATGCTTTATACTTGTGCATAGATGTTGGCAACTTAGTAATTTTAAGCTTAGGTTTATAAAAGCTAGTAAACTGGGTCCTTGTCATTTGCTTTAAAAACAAGCAAAAAACAAAAAAGAAAATAAGTGTGAATGTGTTTGATGCATTCTTTCCAAAGAGCGATCTACGGTTTAAAAAAAAAAAAATGATTTTCCTGCTGAGAATCTTTATAGTCCTGCAGCTTACTCAGGGCCTCCTATGGAAGGATTTTGCTTTGGTGCGGTAAAGTCAAAGCGGCCTGGTTGTGAGGACAGTGTGACTTGGCCTTCCTTGCATTGCAGAGGACCATGCGGCAACCCGAGAGGGTCGACTTCCCCCACAGCCTCTCCGAGTAACATCAGGTCTTCCTCGTCCTAGCGCTGATCCCAGGACTCCCCCAGGAGCCATGAGCGCTGAGCCAAGAGCGCCTCTGACCTAGAACTTCCTCCATCTCTGGCAGTGTTTACTAATGTCTAAATTCCAAATCACAGCCCTCCATTGTTTCTTCTGAGAAAACAACATTTCCTCCCAAATTTATCCCAAGAGCAAGAGATTAATTATTTACATCCATGGTTGTTAATTATGCTCCCAAGTGCAGCTGATATGGCAGCTCGCCAAATTAGTCCCCAAGTACGCTGTCCTCTTTTGTGGAGTGAGAAGCTATTGTTCTGATGCCATCATTACAAGTCCTTCCTACACGCTCTTCTTCCCATCTATTGCTTTAGATTCCCTGTGGAGCACTAGGCTTTGTCATGCCTGCCCTTGGGGGTGACACCCCTGCAGGTCAGCCCCATTTCCTGTTTGCACTGAATCTGGTAGATAGGCTAATTTGGAATGGTTTCTTATCCGATTCACTAAGAAGAGTCATCTGTACAGTGGAAATTGGGAGATTTTGATGTGAGAAAGGTCCTTGCAGAAATCATGGAAACCTTTCCTGAGCAATGCTCTGCTGCCAGCCTAGACTAGAAGCCTGGCAGAAGATGTTCAGCTATCCATCTCATCGTGTGCATCAGCTATTTGCAGTCCTGACAGACACTGAGTCCCGAACTTCTTATAACAGTTGTTCATAACTTTCAGGAGCGCCCTAAGCTCCCTACAAAAGTCACATCAATCAATAAGCCATATACAAGTGGGCCAGAGGCCAAGGTGTGGTGCTGATGTAACGAGGCCTAAAGAGCTGATAGATGTGTGTGGGAGGGTTCTGGGCCGTGTGGGTGCCCACAACAGCGTGGCTTCCCACTGGCAACCTTCAGCCAACCTGCCGGGAGGAGGGTGGGTCCAGTGCTCTGAGCATTTTCAACCTGGAAATTAATCGTAGAGCTCAAGAAGCTTGTTTGCATTTCTCTGTGTGTCTGTGTCAGTGAATTGGGATGCACGCCAGCTTCTTGTAAGAAGTATGCTAAGCAAAGGGCCCTTACTGCTGACTTTCTACATTTTTTTTTTTTTTACAATAATGCAAAACATGCTTCGTTGTAAAAGGATGACATTTAGGAGAATCGTTGTCATCAAGAAGTAGTTTCAATGGGCTGGTGAGATAGCTCAGCTGACTAAAGTACTGGCTTAGGCAAGCTTAGACAAGTGCAGGGACCGGGGCTGGAACCCTGGCACCACATGCCATTCTAGGGCAGACTGAGCTGGTCACAGAGTCCAGACCCAGTGGCATGTGCCTGCGATCCAGTATTGGGCAGGCTGTAATAGGAGGATCACTTTGAGCCCGAACTGCATAGTGAGACCCTATAGCAGTCAAGTGTATTAAAAGAAAAGGAAAGAAAGAAAGAAAGAAAGAAAGAAAGAAAGAAAGAAAGAAAGAAAGAAAGAAAGAAAAAAAGAAAGAAAGAAAAGAACCAACTTCATGAGTATCCCACCTTCTCTGTCGGACTGTGACTGTCATGTACTGCTACGTTCAGGGCTTCTTCTTCCCAATTGCGCAAGCCGGCAATTCTGTGTGCTCTGCGCTACCTGTGTCCCGGTGGACTGTGGAGTGTGACGAACTCCTTGCCATTTTAGAAGATTCAGTGTGAGCTCAGTAAAGGAGGTGATGCTTTGCTAAAACAGCAGGGAGTGTCCTTCGTGTGCCCGATGTCATAGGTGAGATGTGGGAACTTCAGTGGCTACGGAGCGCTGAGGCAAGCCCAGCACATGTGGACCTCAGGAGCGCGGCCTTTGGTGTTGGAGATCAGCAGCCTGCAGGCACTCGGGGCTGGCTGCCTGCTGTCTGTGTGATCCCGGACTCCTCAGACAGCCTTGCTGAGCCTCAGGATCGGAGTCCTTTAGAACGGTAATGTGTCGAGCACTTCTGCAGCCGATCTCTGGTACCTAAGAGTTCTCACGTGCAAAGTGCCTAAAACAGAGCCACTATGTGACAAGGGTTAAGCACTTGCTATTAATATGACATTTTATGAAATTGAAGGACTAAACTGTGGAATAATTGTGGCTAGCACATAAACCCCTCAGGATTTGCTTTAGCACGGAACCAAAACTGTTCCTCAAGTGTGTCCTCCATCTCTTTCTTTGCAGTCTTAATTTATTCTGTTTCTCCTTTCTCCTCTCCCCTTGAAATCCTGAACAATGCTGCATAGAATATGTCATGCATGCATAATATAAAAGTTACATAGCAAGTGAATATGAAATGCTCATTGGAATAGTTAACCATTAATTTATTGGATAAGTTGTCATAAATTTTCAAAACTACTTAGTAACAAGATACAGAAGCCAGCTTCAGGGCTCACAACTCTTCGGGAGGCTGAGGCATTGATCTGTCAGTTCAAGTCCTGCCCGGGCACCTTAGCAGGAACCACCTGTCTCAACAACAACAACAAAAAAAAAAAAAAAAGCAAAGGCTCGGCTCTAGGCTCATTCTGCAGCAAGACACGCGCACACACACACACACACACACACACACACACAGAGCATTTTTTATTATCCATTCAGTTAACACGCATTGATTTACCATGTATCCCATAGACAGACTGGAGCTCATGGGGGTCACGTATCTGGCGTCGGTGATGCACTCTGGCACAGGAGCGAGGCAGCTAAAGGGACAATTGTGTCAAGCCATTGGTTAGCGCATGACACCATGGTGTGGTGAAGGCCGAGGACGTTCATCTACCCCAGCCCACTGAAGGCGTGGGAGACCTCTGTTGCTTCTCGAGGTCTCCCCAGGCTGGCCATGGTGCCACAAACCTGTGGCCTCAGCTGCTTAGGAGGCAGGGGCTGGCCGGTCCCAAGTCTGCAGCTCGCTGGGGCAGCTTAAGGAGGACCTTTAGATTTAAGTGAAAATGGAGGGTCAGGGGCTGAGAAGGTAGCTCCGCATTCCCTGGATCTGACTGCGAGTACTGTGGGGAGCAAGATGCCCTAGAACCGCTGTATTCTGGGTCCTCTCTGCGCTGTGGGCATCTCGTGGCACTACACGAAGACACAGTAGCCTTATATTTGGTTTCACTGACTGTCCTAGAAATGTGCTGAGAACAAGCTTTGAGCTTTTAAGGAAACCATCTCTTTAGGTATTGCTTTTAGGTAAGTATTGTTCAAGAGTAAATTTTATTTTCCAAAAGGATTCACAGAAGTAAGCAGCTACCGTCCCAGATGTGCCCCACTTCGGGATCTAGTTATTCACACATAGAGCACTACATTTGCTTGGGAGAATGGAGTCATGGCATGAAGCTAATACACTGGAGAAAGCCACCGAGGGCTGGGAAATTACCAAGGGCACGATAGCGCCTGTACTTGGAGCTCAGCGTCAGAATCAGAAGCGCTGTCTGCCATGCTGCAGGAAAGCGGGGCTCTGGACATGCCTGCAGTCTGACTCCTACAGCAGGGTCTGCTGGGTGATTTTAGCCAAACACTGCATCTGTGAAACTACAGGTAATTGCCATGTTCTGTGTCACAGTCTACCATTGTGCGTAAATGCTAGGCTTGCTCATAGGAAATAGAAGGATGAAGTGGCGGAAACGGTTGCTTTCTGTAAGACCGTGAAGAGGGGATAACTCGTATTTCGGAGAAAGGCGGAGGTTCCCTTGCTGCTTCCCCACATGAGCTCCCTGATCTTTTCTGAAATCTGTATTGGACCTCATGTGAGCCACTCTCACTTCCTCCATTGCGTGCCACTCTGCAGGGGTCTGCCTGACCCCGGTGCCCACCCTGCGTAGTCCCAGCGCCCATTGCACGCACTATCAGCTGGGCTCCAGGGGGTAGAAGCACCATGTTGGGGCTGAAAGGGACACAGAGACCTAACTTTCTATTCAAAGCCAGGGTTTTGAGGCTGCTGAGATTTAGGGTGACAGCCTAAATTGTTTTAGGGTGTGTTTGGATAAACAGAGGAATCACTTGAAATATCTTCTTTATTCTTATGGTCCTCATGTTTACATAGCTCTTGATTCTGTTCTTGAGCCAAGGTCTCCTGTGCAGTCCAAGTGGACCTTGAGCTCACTTTGTAGCTCAGGCAGTTGTCAAACTCCCTAGCGGTCCTGCTGCCTCAGCCTCCCAAGCGCTGGGATTCCAGGCTTGCGCCTCCACACCTGGTTTGAGACTTCGAGGTTGGTAGCCATTCCTTTCACTTAGACCCTGCTGGACTCTTCTTTGGCCCCAGTGAATCACAGTGCAGTGCCAGCCCAGGGTGGGCATTGTTAGTCCCCTTTGTAGTTAGAAGAGTAAAGGATCATGTGTCAGAAGTGCTTCGCCGGTGTCACGTGGCAGACCATAACTGGGCACGAACATTATTATGTCTGCAATAACATCTGCCTCACGTCTGTAAACTTAGACGCCTCTAGGTTGGACAGGTAGTTGCAGACGAGCGAGATGACCAACAACTCTTTGGGCCCAGGCATTTCACTTCAAGGAAAAGGCGGAAATGAGAGCTTGCATATGCGCTGTGCAGAGGAGGCTTCTCGCCGGTGTTTATGGATTTTCTGCTGCCTCAGTCTGCGGTCGCTGCCCTGCTCTGAGCTGTAACAGGGACACAGCACTCCTCTCTACTGTGCTCAGAATCCGCGCTTTATTTTCCCTTGTATGAATGAGCACAGCCGAATGAAGTCTTGCTTTCCATGTTGGGAAGACAGCAAACCCAACACGGCCTGCGGGAAGCTAGCGGTGTCGGACCTCTCTGCAGGGGCGCTCACTCTACAGCTCATGCTGCTCATGGTTACCTGAAATGAGGCGCAGCCTGTGCAGGGCTGGCTGGAAACTGCACGGGTGGAGCAACACTGCCTGTGCCAGTCGGGACGGTGGTGCTGGTCCCAGTCTGTGTGCACACCATGGGGCTTTCGTGTCTGCCCTGCACTATGCATTTGCAAAAAAAAAAAAAAAAGCTCAACTTAAACCACTCTCTCTCGCCTCATCGCATCTCGCATCCTTGGCGGTAGCATCACATTCTCGGGCTTGAGCGACTAGCTGCACGTGGAAAAGGCACCTGCGCCCTCTCCATCCCCAAGTGCCAAACTGCAGAAGCGGCATTACTTGCTTACTCCGTACTCATGTTAGATCCTTGAAGAAGACTGGTTGTGAGATTCCGGTGTAATTTTCCAAACAAAGGGCATAGAGGATATCAAATAAAGGGAAATCTTTTCAGAATCGCCAGTGCTTATGAATTTGGCAAGAAACAACCATGAGGTATGCGTGAGATTTTAACAGATCTCTGTTAGCTGAGGTTAACCTGTTGGCTTTTGCTTCCTTTCTTTCGTCTGGCTGTCAGACGTGTGCTTCAGAAACGCCTCTCTGGGAGGAGCCGTTGCAGTAACCTGAGATCCCTGCCTCCCCTCTCCGCCTCACTGCCCACAGAAGGAGCGCTTATCTCTGCTAAGTCTCTTTGGCGGTGCACTTGTGGCTCCCAGTGAATCCCTCTGATGCTGTCGCGTCCCTCTCACACAGTTAGGAAAGGCCCTGCAATTTGGCTGTATGCGGCTTCGCCTCCCTGCCACACTGAGAGCCAAGGCCTGCCCAGCCCGTTCTGGCCTTCTGTGTGTGCACGCCAGCCGTGGAACCCTGGAGTCCTAGCCAGCTCTCCTGTCAAGTGCCTGCACATGCTCCAGAGTCCGTGTCCGTGTCACCGAGTCTGTGGCTCGGTCCCTGCCTGCATCGGCAGGAGAACAATGGTGATTTTCTATGTAAGTGCAAAACTCCAGTAGCTCTAAGCTCTACTGCTTCCACTGAATTCTTTGTTATTTCTGCGTTGGCCCCTGTTGTAGATCACTCATTACGTCATTCATTATTTATTTCCCAGTCTTCAGCACAGGGACTGTCATTTAGAGGTAAAAAAAAAAAAAAAAAAAAAAGTCCTACTGAAATAGATTAGAGAAAAAAGAAGTGCGTGACTGGATGGTGAACATATGGCATCCTACAAGTACTGAAAAAGTCCTTTCAAAAACTTGACATCTCAAAATTTAGGTTTTCCCATTGTTTCATGCAAAGCCTGAGCAAATGGTTCTAAGACTCCTTGATCAGTATCGCTATATTTTTATTAAAATATCTTACAGTGGCCTGGCCAGATAGCTCAGCAGACTAAAGCTATTTCCAGTTGTATCCCCTGTGTGCCATGCAGGCCTTTGCCCCTGGGCCACACTGAGAAGGCCACTGAGACTGGGCATGGTGGCGGGGGCCTGTAACCCCAATGTTTGGGAGGCTGAAAACGGGAGGACCACTCCGAGTCTGATCTGTGCAGTGAGACCCTGTACTAAAATACATAATAAAAGAAGATATCTTATAGATACAGATGATCATAAGATGTCATTTTGAAGGGCCAGACTGATAGCTCAGCGAACTACAGCTCCTGCTTAGGCGGAGCGCAGTAGCCAGGGTTCGATACCGGGTGGGCTGTGCCGTCCCTGCCCACAGGGTGCACTGAGACAGCGATTGAGACTGGGCGTGTTGGCATGCACCTGTAATCGCAGCGCTTGGAAGGCTGAAGAGAGGCGAATCACAAGAAGTCTAGTCTGCATAGTGAGGCCCTGCACTGTATAAAAAACAATTCATTTTGTGCCTCACTATGAAATTAATGTCAATTACATCAATGGATGCTTTTCATTTCCCTTACATTTTAGACAAAGTTTGAGGGTAATGGCTAAAGTCCCCTCCAGCGCGTGCTCACTATTCAGAAGTCTTCCTAGCGGAGCTAACGTGGCGATGCAGGCTGAGGAACCAGGCTGTCAGGCAGGGGTCCTACCAGGCACGGAGGCTGAAGCGTCTCCTGGGAGAAATGACTGGAACCCACAGGGTTGGCCGCGGTTTGCTTTAGGCTCCAGTGGGAACATCGTGATTGACATCTGTAATCTTCTGGGTAATACTTAAAGGAAACTTCCATGCAAATATGAAATGTCCTTAAAAAGCAGCTTGACCAGTTTGCAGTTCTTTACAATGAAGTATTTTGAGCATCATATAATTTATGATAAATGAAAAGAAAAGTCTGACTGTGAACTGATGACAGTAAACAATGCAGGGAGATGTCTCTGCAGCGCCTCAGCTGCGTGAAGGCCGTTGCTGACGTACAGGGCAGGTCGTAGTTTCTAACCTCGTACTGTCTTTGAATCCAAGGCGCTTACCTGGGGTTGCCCATGTGCCTATGGGTAGGATGCATGCGGGACACTACTTGTTATGGTTTATGTCTAGTTGTCCCCCCAAAGCCTCATGGAGTCGTTGGGCGGGGACTTCTAGAGTTTGAGACTTGATCCATGCTCCCTGGGATTATGGGTTTTAGTACTGATGGGATTTTGGGTCAAAGCAATTCTGGGATTATGGGTGTAGCCTAAGGCGGGGGCTAAGGCGGACAGCCTGAATGTAATATAAAGAGAGACAGAGACAGACTCCAGCTGTTGCTGCTTCTCTGCTGCCCTGATTGATTGGCTGCCTTTGCCACCATTTTGCTGCTGTTGTGCCACCATGAACTGGATGCTCTCTGCTCTGCTCCACTCAGCCTTGGGCCAGCCAAATATATAATGAAACCTCCAGTAACTGTGAGCTACATATACCTTTCCTTCCCTCATTTTGGGTGTTGGGCTTTGGTCCCAGCAACAAGAGAAGAGTAACTAAGACACTACCGTACTGTGTTCTTTCAGAAATGTAGATGAAACTAATGAATGTGGATAGGAGCATTACAAATAAAAAGAATAACTATAGTTGAAAACAGAGAATGTGATTTGAGGGACAAGGGGCAGGCTGGGCTTCGGCTCACATGTAGTGCTTGCACGCCTGTGATCCTGGCACGCCTGTGGTCCTGGCACGCCTCGGTCCTGGCACCCCTGTAGTCCTGGCACTCAGGAGGCTGAGGCAGGAGGATGGCACAAGTTTAAGGCCCTCCTACATTCCACAGTGAGAACCTGTCCCAACAAACACACAAAGACATCTAAGTGGCTGTAACTGAATGCCAGAGATGGAAAGCACATTAGAAAGAAGGAAAACACACTGCCCTTAGTAATAAAATCAATGTGGACTGACCCAAAATGCATTGTTTTCCCAGTCATCTGAGAAAATAATATTTAAAACACTGATAAAAAGTAAGGATAGGTACTTTATTTTTTATTTATTCATTTATGCTTACATTATGGCTGACTCAGCCTGCGCTGGGGGTGGGGTTGGCACAGCAGGTGGTGCCGGGGATGGAACTGCAGTCCCTGCAGGTGCCTTAGCTTGCCTAAGCAGGCGCTTTAGATGGCTGAGCCATCTTGCCAGCCCAGGATAGGTACTTTAATGTCCTGCCCAAGAAACTAAAATTAGTACTTGAGGCCTGCTTGATATCTCAGTGGGCTAAAACTCCTGCTTTGAGCAACCAAGATTTGATCCCTGGCATACAGTGCCGGCCCTACCCCTGTGGCTACTGAGACAGTGATTGAGACTTGGCGTGGTGACGCCTACCAGTGATCCCAACACGTGGGAAGCTGTAAACAGCAGAAACACTATGAGTCTGACCTACATAGAGAGACCCTGTAGACCTTGAATCTCCTGTCCTAAATGCATATAATAATAATAATAATAATAATAATAATAATAATAATAATATCAGTAACATTTTTATTTCCTGGATGATCTTCTGTAGTAAATTTCAAAAGCAAATTGTGCCTCAAGGAGCACAGCTGGATGAATAATAATTGATACAAAAAACTATCGATCTATATTTTGTTATAATGTTTTTACCGAAAATGGGATGTTTAATAAATTGATTACATAGTGGTATGTCTATGCAGTCAAATTCTACGTAGTCAATGAAATGATAACAACAACTAAAAATCATTTAGTAGCATGCAAAATGTTTCCAGCCTTATTTCAAAATGGAGAGGAAAGATTACAAAGGAGAGAAGAGGCATTCAGTACCTGTAATCTTGGTGTCTATCTTAGCCTACCCCTTACTGTTAGAGTAGATATTTTTTCATAACTATATATGTATGAAGACAAAGCTGGACAAACATTAAATTGTAGGTGACGATTCCCTTTGTATAACAAGAAGAAAAGTCCATTTGTGTCTGAGCGGCTCGGTATTTTCTCACTGCAAATATATCTTTGGGGCCTTTACCTAAAATTGCTGTAGCACATGCATGCTAATTCTTGCTCATATTTGAGCACAACTGGTGAACTATAGCACAAATATGATGAATAAATTAAAAGGAAAATATTATAAATTTGTCCGTGACATCTGTACTTAGCAAAAGCTGGCCACCTGACCAGCAGCTTAGCAACTCATCTTTTCATCCCAAGGAGCAGGCTTTGCTGTCACTGGTTTTGTCTGTTTTTGAAGGAACCAGGTCCAGTACTAGTTGTCTGCAGACTGGGAAGGGGCAAGGCTCAGGAGACCTCCTGAGGGAAGGCCAAGCTTCCACCTGCCGCAGGGGAAGGGGCTCTGAGGAGAGGGTACAAGTGTGTGGACGCTGAGGTGCCCCGAACCTGGCCTGGGAGGTGCACCCTAAGGGGGAATGTCTTGGCATCGTGAAGAGCACGAAGTAGCTCCTGGAAAGGAGAAGCTTTATAGGCAGAAGAGCGGTGAAGATACATGCGCGTCGTTTCCAGAAAAATATAAATGTGTAGGAAGTGAGGTTTTGTTTTAAAAATTTTTGCCTCCATTTCATAAAATGCATCAGTGGAAAGGTGAGGGGTGAGGGGACCGGCAGGATGGCTTAGTGGTCTAAAGTGCCTGCTTGGGAAAGATTGGGTGGCTGCAGGGACCGCGGTTCGATCCCTGGCATCACATGCTGTGTCAGCCCTGCCCTCAGGGCAGGCTGAGCCAACCATAAAAACAAACAAACAAACAAAAGTTCTGAAACAAGAAAAAAAAAAAAAGAAAATAGAAAAAGAAAGATGAGGGGTGAGGGGCCCGGCAGGATGGCTCACTGGTCTAAAGTGCCTGCTTAGGAAAGCTTGGACGGCTGCAGGGACCACGGGCCGATCCCTGGCATCATATGCTGCACCAGCCCTGCCCTCATGGCAGGCTGTGCCAGCCATAAAATAAATAAATAAACAAAAGTTCTGAAACAAGAAAAAAAATAATAAAATAAAAAATAGAAAAAGAAAGATGAGGGGTGAGTGGGGGCCAGGGACAATGTAGGAGCTGACAATGAAAGACAGACAAACACAATACAATTTCCTCTCCAAGGGAACACTTCCGCTTTTCAAGAAAACATTACTGTATGTTGGGAAAAGGAGTTAATTGAGATGAGTTTCCGAGAAAGTTATAGGCTAAAAGGCCAAAGATACATAGAATGCTCGGTTAAGGAGAACTATGAATTCATACACGTGTTTGCTGCATTTTTTCTTTAATGAAGCACGGTTACTATTTTTTTTTTAACTGATCTATTATCTGAGAGTCAACTCTTGGAAGCAATTTATGAGGATGGCTGGTAAAGGAAATTTTTATTATTAAGACAACTAAATACTTTATCATTGTAACAGTAAATGTCTGAAGGTCATTAATAACATTTACAGTGACACAGTTAAATAAATCAGAACTTTGCGGGTCCACATCAGACTCCGCTCTACCCTGCTTGCACTGTATTTAATAAAAAGCCAAACCACTGTGCACTTTTTCTTCCTGCGGTTGAGTGACATTTCAGTCAAGATTATCCAACTTTATAAATGATGACGTGTTTATGAGCTCCATCAGCCACTGTGAATATGAAGCTTAGTCTGAAAATGCTTTTGTATCATTACAAAAAAAAATTAGTGCTGTTATACTTGAATGAGTGAGCGAAACTTTCCTTTGAATGATGCTGATGTGAAGATCTCTAACCTCTGGATGACCGTGGCCAGTGACGGAGAAGGTACTAGCCCAGATGTGGAAAACATCGTGTTCTCCGCAACACCTTCATGAAGGCAGCTTTCTTGCTACCTTTCGAACACAAAATACTTTTGGTTCTGAGGACTCAGGTAAAATCAAGAGAGCTGATTTTGTGATTATTTCCTGTAAACATAAATCCCTTTAATAGTAATTCTGAGCCAATGACCGTTTTATAGGATGTGCATATGAGTTGTGCAGTGGGATGCAAACAAAATAAAAGGACGAAATGAAGATTGAGGACAGTTGCACATGGATCCAACCCAAACAAACCCGTGTTCGCTGTGTTTCTGGGCCACAGTCAACACTCACTTAATCCCAATTGGACGTGAATGGACTTTTCTTCTTGCTGGATTGGAAAGAGCCTTTGTTCAAAGTAAAATCATGCAAGGTTTCCAGTGTACCGTCAACAGGCTGCACTATCTTTGATATTAGTGCTTTCATTGTGAACATAGTAACACACAGATTGTTTTCCTGTTAAGACATCTTTTCACGTGGTATCAGACTCTAAATGAAAGGATGATATTGTAATGTCTAGAAATTGCTTTCCTGTTGGAACGTTTCTTAGGCACACTGGACTGATAATGTAACAGATCTTCCCCTACATGGTGTAATCTGTGTGATGCTTGCACCCTGAAAATACAGACAGGGATTTTTGAACTGTGTGGGACACATCGTGTTCTTGAAACTGAATAAAAATAACCTTCATCTGGTCTGCTGCAGTGTTCTTGCCTGGAATGTTGATAGCAGTTTAGGAGCTCATTAGCTTTGAAGGTAATGGCATTGTCAAGGCTATAATGCAGTGAGAACCCTGACTACCTCAAGATATGTATCTCGTATATGTGCTATGATTCTGATCCTCTTATTCATTATCTGTCTGTCTGTCTGTCTGTCTATCTATCTATCTATATCTCTATCTCTCTATCTATCTAGATATATTATGTTTTTTAAAAAATTATAAAATATTTCAATATAGCATACTGTGACCACAGTATTTCTAATATGGTAGCACCAATTCTTATACCTGTGCTTCTTTGCGTGCGGGAGTGTGTGTGTGTGTGTGTGTGTGTGTGTGTGTGTGTACATATACACCGTTTCTCCCTTCTGAGAGCTGGTGTTTTGTTCCCATTAAAAGTGCCCCAAGCCTTGTGTACTGCAATACACCCACAGTCCCAGCGCTCACAAACCAGGGCCCGAAGCTTGCAAGCCGCTGACGCCCAGCCTGGGCAGTGTAGCAACTTAACAAGAACTTGTCTCAAGGTCAAAGGTCTAGGAACAGAGCTCCAGCCCTATTTCCTATCATCAGTACTGAAAGAAATTACCTGGCCGAGCATGGCCCTTGTGTGGCAAACAGAACATGCTAGAGGGGACGAGGGGATGTCCTGAGATTCTGACGGTAGGAGGCAGTTACAGGAAAGATATTCACTTGCTTCTGCAAGGCAATTTCAGGGCCCCGAGATGCAGCTCAGAGGCAAAGTGCCTGCCAGACAACTGCAAGGTCCTGCGTTCGAGTCCCGGCACCAAAACAAATCAAGCAAAGCAACGCACAAAAATGCAATTTGAGATGACCTCTGTGTCTCATTAAGTAATTGGAGGTAGAAGAAAACATCTACATGAAATAGATCTCCCAATTATCCCTGGAAGCTTCCTCCTGCCTGACCTGCTCCAGTCTCCTCTCCCCAAGAGCTCACAGCAGTGGGGCCTCAGAAGTAGATCTCACTTCGCTAATCTGCAAATCCTCTTGGAGAGAAACCCCCGGCGGCCCCCTGCCTCTTTTCGGGGAAGCTTTAATAGCCAATTCCATTAGCGAAGTCTCCTGTGGTTGTGGCTTCGTTAATCTTCCCAGGGTACCCTTGTATATTTGCTAGTTTATCACAAAACATTACTAGAAGTAAAACTAAAGCGCCCCTCTCAGGATGATGATACAAACAGCAAGAGATGACAAATGGGGGTGCGTCATAGCCACGAATGCTTAGAGAAGATTTATGGCTACGGGCTGTTCCTTTCATTTTACTGACTTTCAACTTTCAACTTCTTCAAAGTGTGCAATCAAGTGCAAAACTTGAGAATTTACCAAAAATAGTGCCGCCTTCACCTAATCCACTGCTAAAATAGCCTGTCTTCCTCGCGCGCTCTCTCTCCACCTTAACTTGCCTCCCTTTATCATATCTGGTGGAATAAAGAGATTTCTTATCATTCAATGAGCATCACTTTGTGTACAGTTTCCCACGAGTGAAGATGAATGCCCGTGCCTTCCAGTGTCAGGGCTCCCGCGGACAGCAGCCAAGATTTTACAATGATGTAACCTTTGGCAGCTATAGATCTCTGGGTATTGAAGAGAGAAATTACTCTGGGTTGTGTAATGACCACAGAAGTATGTTCTGGCTCAGCTTGAGATGAGCTGATGGGTAGTGCTGAGATTTTTTGCTGGAGTTCAAAGAGTACTGAGGTATTTAGTCAGTTTCCATGGTGACTATCATAATAAAAATATCCTTTGAATGTGTGTCTTTCTTCTTCTCCATAATACCATTTTTAAATTACATGAATCAATGCTAACTATTAATATTGTCTTAGTTACTCTTCTCTCATTGCTGGGACAAATGCTTGACACCGCAAATGAAGGAAGGAAAGGTTTATTTAGGTCCCAGTTACTGGAGGATTCAGTCCATACTTGGCTGGCTCCAAGGCAGAAAGACGCAGGGCAGAGGCCAGTAGTTCATAGTGGCAGTACAGCAGCAATAGCAGCAGAGGCAAAAGAGAGAGGTCTGGTTTTCTGACTCTGTGATATTACATTCAGGCTCTCTGGCTCAGTCTAGTTGCCTCAGGCCACACCTATAATCCCAGCAATACTCAGACCCATAATCTCATCCTTGGATCACCCATAATCCGAGTGGATCATGAGTAAATCTCAAACTCTAGAAGTCCCACCCCATGACTACATGAGGCTTTGAGGGGACAACTAGATACAAACCATGACAATTATATTTAATTCTTTTTCCCTATGTGTTGCATACCATCACTTAGCATGATAATAGCAGTGTCCTCACAAAGTATTGTCTCTTTTCTCTCTCTCTCTCTCTCTCTCTCTCTCTCTCTCTCTCTCTCTCTCTTCTGTGTTACCAAGGATCAAACTCAGGACCTGGTACATGTCAGCCAGATGCTTATACTACTGAGCTATCTCCTTAGTCCTATCTTTTCAACCTGGATAGCAGATACATTGTAATGATTCTTATGGTTTTAGCATAATTTTTTGAAAATTAGCATTTGAGACAATTTTTATTGCAACCATTATCCTACCAAGCTAGGCATGGCGGTGCATGCCTGCAATTCCAGCACTGGAGAAGTTGAGGCAGCAGGACCCCTGTGAGTAGGAGGGTAGCTTAGGCTACAAAGTGAGTTCAAGGCCAGCCTGATCTGCCTAGTGAAACCCTGTCTCAGAAAAGAAAACGAAAACAATTATGCTATTGTTAGACAGGAGAATTTTGCCAACTTCTAGCATTTCTCTCTTATCCATTCTTAGAGATAAAATCTGCCATGAGCACAGCAGTGCTGCAAGGACCAGGACAGGAGGCCGAGCCACTGGGGAAGGGGAGGGCGTGAGTGGGGACGCTTATGATGGCTCTAGAGCCTTGCACTGTAAGACAGAAATCGATAATTTTTAAGGGCTATCTTTCTATTTCTTATGGCAGAATGTCTCTGCTGTCCTCTCAGTTATTCTTGTCCCCCTTCACAAATAGGCAGTGCTTTTTTAAGACATTTGTGAGAATTCATTTGTGTGTTTCTTTGTTTGTTTGTGTTTTGGCTGGCTCAGGCTGCTCTAAGGGAGAATCTGATGTGGTGTGCAGTGCTGGGGACTGAACCCCAGTTCCTTGCTCCTGACTGATTTTGCTCAAGAAGGAGCTTTAGACAACTGAGCTAACCCACCAGTCCCTATAAGACATTTGTAATGCAAGCCTCCTCCCTCTCTCTCTCTCTCTCTCTGTAACTGTATGTTTTTTTCCCCAATTTGTGTACTTAGTAAACGGCCTCGCTATGGAGCTCAGGCTCATTGTGATCCTCCTGTTTTTAGCCTCCCCAGCGCTGGGATTACAGGTTTGTGCCACCATGCCCAAACTCTGTCACTGGCTCAGTTCACCCCAGCAGCAAAGCCAGCACAGCTTGTGGGACAGGGAATCAAACCCTAATCCCTACTGTGGCCAAAGTAGGCACTTAGTCTGCTGAACTATCTCATTAGCCCTGTCTTTCTCTGTCTGTCTGTCTGTCTCTTTTTGTTCTCTGTCTCTATCTCTCTTTCTCTATCTCTCTTTTTCTCTGTCTCTGTCTCTCTGTCTTTGTCTCTTTCTGTCTCTGTCTGTCTCTGTCTCCATCTCTGTCTCCATCTCTGTCTCCATCTTTGTCTCTGTCTCTCTTTTTCTCTGTCTCTGTCTCCATCTGTGTCTCTGTCTCTCTTTTTCTCTGTCTCTGTCTCTACCTTTGTCTCTGTCTCCCTGTCAGATCAATTACCATGTTATAGCAGAACATGTCTCACTGCATATGCCAGGTTTTGCGAAGTGATAGTGTGCCCTCTGCACAAAATGCAGCCCTGCTCTCCCACGGACCATGCTGTGCAATCCTCACACAGACCCACGGTCGTGACATGCAGTGAATGCTGCATCACTGTCCTGCTGTGTGACCGGAAGCAAACTGCTGCACTTCCTCCTAGCTTCGTTTCCTTATCTGCCCATTGGATATAACGGTATCTTAAACAATGCTTATAAAAATGGCACAGAACAATATGATTTGGAGGTGTAGTAAAGTGACATGTGCCCTAAGTGTTACTGACTTGTGCACAGAGCCACTGCCTTCCCTGGGGACACGGAGGCTCCACGCAAGGTCAGGTGCTCTGCAGAATGCAGCACAGATGATCCATGGCTGTGTGTGTGGCCTCAAGCCCCGTATCTTCT
This sequence comes from Myocastor coypus, assembly GCA_004027025.1. NCBI lineage: Eukaryota > Metazoa > Chordata > Mammalia > Rodentia > Myocastoridae > Myocastor > Myocastor coypus. Next base: position 28,145 of record PVJA010006870.1, on the reverse strand, counting down.
GCAATGGCGGAATGTGAGGGGTGGCCTTACCCTCCTCGCCCAGCATAAGTGGCCCTCACTAAACACATACTCTTCCCTTTCTCCAGAGAAGGCTTCCTATGCTGGAAGACATTGTCATGAGTGCGGTGTAGGGCTTAGTCACAGCCGAGCTCCCAGATCCTGCGGGCGTTACACACTCGTGCTCAGCGTGTGCGTCCCCTGGCCTGTGCATGAGAGACTTCCCTGGGGCCTGTGCCGCCGGCCACAGTAGAAGCAGGGTCTCATCTAAAGTGCTGCTTTTCAGTGTGGAATAACTTGCTCAGAGCAGAGGACCACATTCTGTAGTCCCAAGAGAGAGGCAGGGATGCCTTATAAGCTGCCTTCCTTGGGTTGGCTTCCAAGACGCACACCGCATTTGATATCGTTTCTGGCAAACGTCCTTGTCTTCTATGTACTCTTCATACAAAAGCGTTTTGACTGAATGAACTTTCATTATTAAAAGAACAGTTAGTAAATAGGTCTCCTGACAAGGAAATTAAGACCCACATGCATGACTAAACTCATATGTTCAGTGAACATTGTGTTAGTTCCCTCATAAAATGTCCAAATCTTTGAGTCTTCTAAAAAATGATACGGTTTAAAAGTAGACTCAGAGGAAAGTCCTTAGACGATAAAGCTGAACTTTTCCAGCAATTTCACGGAATCCTTTTGTAGGTCGGGTGTACATGGTCTGTTGCCCAAATGCTCTCTTCATTTGTCTATGTATGTAATGGCCCTATTTTGTGTTAATGAGTAGCAGTGCTCCATTAGGGAAGCTTTGCCGGCTTTGGTAGCGTGGGATGTAGAAAAAGGGGCTGCGCTGCCCTGTGTTCGTCTCCTACGCTGAGCTGGAGAACTTTCCTTTGGTTTCCCTCCCAGCCCTGCTCACACTCCTTCCCTGGGTCACTCTGAGGTCCTGGTAGCATGCCTGCTACTGTCCTGCCACTCCCTGAGGCAGAGAGCTGTGCTCCCCCTCAGCGCTCTGGGGAGGCATCTGCGCTCAGACCCCGCTGGGAACGGGCAGCTTCTCGACCCTCGCTGGCCCGCACACTCCTACTCTGCTCTCCTTACGTTTTGTTTGGTTGCGTTTTATTGCTGAGGCCAGAAGTTTTCACGTAGCCTCTTCTTTTGTGAATAGATAAATACTGTGGTTTGAGTGAAGTGGGTGGACACCCGGCGTGCCGCAGCGCTGCTGTGGCAGGTGTGCTTTGTCATTGTCACAATCATTAGTGTGAACCTTACGCAAAGCAAGTGTGATGCACCCACGATGTGGACAGATGCACTTGAGTCAAGGCTGAGGGACAAGGACAGCATTGTGTGTAGGGCACTTCCTCGCTGAACGTGGTACCAGCACACAGACGACAAAGCATAGACACCATAGATAACAAACAGTAAATAAAATAACATGAGGACCGAAGGCATTGTGGGGAAGAGCGTACACACAAAGTTGGTGATGAAAGGCTCCTTGACAACTCTAGTGCCCATCTGGACAGGTACCTGGAGCAATCCCAAGTCCAACCTGCCCAGGAAAAGAATCTGGCAAGCAAAAAGAAGGACAGCATTTCTTTCAGAAGAAGAGCCACAGTAGACACCTGGAAGGGTCAGGCAGTTGCCTGGCAACATTGTTACAATTGCATCATGTAGCCATCTGTGGAATCGGGACCAAGTTAGGGAGAATGAAGGTATATTTAACTTCTGATGAAACTGAGCTATCAGAAGACTACCAAAATAAGAATTGAGTTGCTTGAAATCTATAAATTGCGCTTTATGGTCACTCATCACCTCTAGGAAAAGCAAATAAAGTCCCCCCATCTCCTGCAGTGGAAGATGAGTGATTCTGCAGAGGTCGGTGGCGGGAGCTGTGCCCCCTTTTTGATGCTCTAAGGAAAACAGCTTAGTGCAGATGTGGTCCACTCCGCACCTGCACGCCCGTCAAGGCGTCCTACTCACTCCCGGGCTGATCCGAGCAGAGCCGAGTGACGTTCTTACGTAGCATCTCCTCCTCTTCTCTTCATGTCCATGCTTTCCAGGTAGAGCAGTCAGAGTTTATTCAGGATGCCTTCGACTGCGTGCTGCAGGGATGCCTGGCTGTGTTCAGGATGGAGCAGGAGTGAAAGGGTCGGTTTACTCGTTCTTTTATTTATGTATGCATAAAAGAAGACAAACGGATCTGCAGCAGAACAAAGCATTGCTCTGGACACAGACCTCTCCTCATAGAAGATTTACCTTCGGACACATGCAGAGCTTGAGCTTGCATCTTTTCCAAATCTCCCTCAACTCTCACTGCAATCATCTTCCAGGATAGCGAGAAATTAATAGAACAAAAGAGACAGAAGAGGGCAGATAACGGTGTCATCCTAAGCTATCAGAAATGAAGATGCTTGGGCATTTTTTAAAAAAAATGCTACTATTTTAGAAGAGTAGTTATTAGCTTACCTTCACCTTTTGAAAATACTAACCTACAGAACACCTTGAAAAGATTTTACTTATTTATTTATCAAAATCAAAAACAAAAGCGAAATACACACACAATGACCTGTATCTGGAGACAGGATTGCATTTATCACTGGATTAAGCCCTTTCTACTTAGGTCTCCTTTACAATTTAAACTGACAATTGTAGACAATTTAGTTCTGAATTCTACTAGAAGTCCTGGGAAGTTGTTCGCCCAGTAAAAAGTAACTAAGCAAAAATGAACCCATATTTTTCTGTTAATTTTGCACAGCTGTGAACAGAAACTTAAGAACCTCTGACCTCTGTGTACCTGCAAAGGTCATGCAGAAATGTCCCTCAGTGTTTCATTGTTTCCAAAATGTTCGGCCCTATAACAGAGGATTTCTGCTGGACACTATGTAGGGAACGTAGAATTTTGCTTTGTTGGTTCTCAGTGCCTTTCCAAGCCATGCAATGTATTCATTTTATTTATGTGCTATTATGTAGCCAGATATTCAAAAATAGTCGCCAACTGCAGTAGTTAGCCAACCTCACCCAATATCACCAGGGTGCAAAATATATTATACAATATGGTAATGTGGTGTATAAAGTAGTGTCATAAATATTTTTAAATGGTGAATATAGACGAACTTGTTAAGGGATGATCTGTAGACCTACTTCTAATATTTTAATTTTATTTTCATATTGTAGCCTGGCAGGACAAGCAGGTGTTCAGAGATATATTTATGAGAAGGAAAGAAAACATTATTCTGGTTAACAGAGACCTAGAAAATCAGGACAGGAAAAAACATTGCCTTGCCTGAGATAGTAGATCCTGTCGGCTTGAGTCTCTTCATATTACCATGGAATTGCATTTGGAAATACTGCAAAGGTTGTTATACATTATTGTTAACTGTGGCTACAGACACAAAGGTATATGATGATTTAATGGCTTGTTTGTTCTTTTAAAAATGACAGTTTTTTATGTGTCAGTAATGTCACACCGCCTGGAAATTCTTCCATGAGTTTAGTAGTTTAACCGTTCTCGCTTAATACATTCAGCAGATTTTAATGAAATCGTTTGCGTTTGTACTTAGCAGATTCCGTCCTTTTCGGTCATCCCAAGGGAAGCTATCTGTTTGGTCAGTGTGAGACACAGAACACGTGATTCTGGTGATTGAGAGATGATGGGTTGTGTCTTCACTGGGATGTGCCAGGGGAGAGGATCAGTTTCCACTTCTGCACGTGCTTCCTGTCCTGTCCCATGTGATCTGGAAGACTTACTACTCTTCCTATCCCACACCTCCCTCTTATTTCCTACAAGCACAGCTTGGAAGAGCATGAAGGGACCTTAAATTCATCCTGGAAATAAAGGAGCAGGCGTGAGACACTGTATCTCGGATGCAGTACCCTCTCACCGTTCCTGATCACAGGACATGGCTTTCAAAGATGACACTCACTGTTGTCAAGCCTTAGTATGGCTGCCTCCAACTTCTACAGAGCTCTAGGAGTGTGCCTGGCACTCCGTCTGCTCTTCTAGGCCCCAGGTCTCCTCTGTCTCTCTCTCACTGTAATTGCTGAGTCCTCTATTGGTAATCGTTAAGCTCTAGGCTGCTGTGATTTCTCTTCATACAGCTGCACATTAAGCACACCATTCATGCTCTCCAAAGCAGACTCAGAGAGAGCCAGGTAATAAGATCATGTGGGGAAAGTCACTAGGTGCATTAAGGCCTCCTGGCTGCGGACGCGAGCTCTGTGCGCTGCCTGAGAGGAGGGAGACCCACTGAGAACGGACAGCGAGCTATTGGGCTCTAGCATGAGGCATGAGAAGTGTGCTTTAGGGCAGGCTTGCTCTCTTGATCCTATTCTGGATCACTCAGAGTGCACTGGTCAAGGTTAGGCATCTCCTTGGAAGAGCGCAAAGCATCTGAAGCACAGAACTTTTACGTCTTCACAACTCATAAGGACAGAAAGACATCCAACAGCACTTTTGATGAAACTTCATTCATATCTTCATGGTCTGCCTTTCTAACTCCATGGGACTACTCTGAAAACCCTTGCCAATCAAGCATTCGCTCATTCATTCACTCACTCAGTCACTCATTCATTCATTCATTCATTCACTCATTTATTGAATAGTTAGCAGATATGTACTACATGTTAGAACTTACTGTGGCTGTTAGGAAAACACTTGTGAAGAAGCAGACATATACTGCTTCCCCACAGACCCTACATTCTCATAGAGGGAGTGTTGGTGAGAAGTGGCCTAAAGAGGTAGGAGGAGCAGTAGGTACTCCAGAAGGTGATAAAAGCAGTGAGGTGTTCAAAGAAGCCTGTACCTTCTCCCTTGAGAAGGTTTAGAAGTCGTGCTGGAGAGCCAAGACTCCTAAAGTGAGGCTAAGGGTGGGATGATATAAAATATCACAACAACAGACATGTATGACTCACAGAAGGAAGACAGAATGGAGTCCACCCTCTTCCTGTGCCTTCCCTTTTTTCCAGAGGTGGCCCCCCTTTTCTAGCTCTTCCATTCCTCAAGGGGAGGATTGACAAGGCACAATATCGAGGAGGGACAGTAGAAAATGGTACAGATTAAGCAAACAATTTGGAAGAATCACACACACACACACACACACACACACACACGCACACACGCACACACGCACACACACACACACTAAAGAACTGCAGGAAAGACAGTCCTCTGCTTCCTACCTGCGCCTTCAAGATTCTGTGTTGCTTTTAGTTTCTTGGTGGCAAAGGCCCAGGGCATCAGTCAGAGACAGGAGCTGCAGCAAGATTCTGGCTGCGCATTCTCTGCCTGCCCTTCGGCTCTCTTGTCAGAATATCGTGTCAGTTGTGTATTCCATCAATACTTAAACTTACCTACTTCCTTCTGTTATCTTTCCCCGACCTTCTCTGCTGCAGATCATGCTGCTCACAGACCCTGAGCTGGAGAGTAGCATCCTGATCAGCTCCGACGAGGGGGCCACCTACCAGAAGTACCGGCTGACCTTCTACATCCAGAGCCTGCTCTTCCACCCCAAGCAGGAGGACTGGATTCTGGCCTACAGTCAAGACCAAAAGGTGAGCGTGCGCCTGTGCATGCTGTGCCGGTGGACAAACCTCCTCCGGGGAGCGCCCAGGAGGTCCGTCTCCACAGCTCACCTCCGTGATGACCTCCGCTGTGAGAAGTGCTTAGAACTCTGCTTCAGTGGGAGCCAGAGAAGTGGAGGGTCTGCTCACTGGCTCCAGCCATGTTGCTGTCTGACAGAACACACAGAACACCAGACCCTAAGCGAGGCGCCATAAAGAGGCAGCTTCCCGCCGCTCAAACAGATGTCTGAGGTTCGTCTTATTGGGGAAGTGTGTGGCAAAACAGATCCACTCAGCTCATCAGCCAGGGAGCAAAGGCAAGACAGGGGAGAAGGCAGGCTCTGCGGTGCCCCTGAGGGGTACACCCGGTGGCTTCAGGCCCTCCTGCCCTCGGTCACCTCCGGAAGGCCCACAGCTCTTCCCAAGAGGGCTGCTCTGGAGGCGGCTCCTTTGATCCATGCCCTCTTAGACAGTCTCAAGGTATAACAGACGTTAAAGCTCTAAGGAGACACTGACTCCATGGCATGCAAGCCCGCTAAGGTATGTGACCAAATCATTTTCCTTAGTGAAGCATCTGTCGCTTTCCTCAGCTACTAAAAGGGAAGCATAACTCTGACATCATTAAAACGCCAACACTGGCCTTGTTAAAATGAGACAGCAGGCCACAGGGCCACAATAGCACCTGCATAGGTAATATCCCTCAGCGTATGGATATCTTGGTGCTTTTCTTCCCTTGGTGCTAAGTTTGAAGGAAAGGAAAGGCCTTAGGAAGAACACCTCACAATACTTCATGTTATTACATGCATGTGTATATGACACATAAATATTCTACAGTGGGGTAAATGCTCTGTACTATGTGTGTACTATTGAAAAGGTAAGCCACAAGGGGCTAGGGAGATAGCTGAGTAGAATAAACACTTGCCTGGCAAGCTCAAGGGCCTGAGTTCAATCCCTGGTTCTGTAATCAATCAGTCAATCAATCAATCAATCAATCAATCAATGTAAGCCATGAGCCTGAAAGATAGCTCAGCAGACTAAAGCAGCTGCTTAGGCAAACTTAGCAAAGCACAGGGCCTGAAGCTTGATTCCCAGCCCCACATGATGAGCCCCCGGTGCACTGAGCCGGCCACAGAATCCAGGCATAGTGGTGCATGCCAATAATTCCAGTTCTGCGGAGCCTGAAAACGCCAAGAGCACCGTGAGTCGGAGCTGTGTAACAAGGTCCTGCAACAAATGAATACATTTTTTTAAAAAATGTAAGCCCTGTAATCCCAAAGTTATGGTCTTAGAATCTGAAGCTAGAAATGGCCAATGAAATTTAATAGTAATAAAAGGTAAAATTAAAAAAAAAAAATCCGACAAATGTGAGAGAAACTGTGGCCTGGGAAGTAAATAAGAGCACAGGTGAAATGCCAGAATGTTCCCCGTGAAATGCATTATTCATTGCACGCCTTCTGAGAGGTGCCCTCAGAGGAGTCATGTCACGGAAATTACACACATTTAAACAAATGCTGGGCTTACACACGCGTGAGCCGCTGCCCTTGTGGGAGGGCCTCCCTGCAGGCCGGAGGCAGTGTAACCAGCTTGTCAAGGTCTCCCCAGACACAAACACTTTGGAAGGAGCAAATTAGTATCTTAGGGTTGGAGTTTTAATCATGCTGCCCTTACTGCCAAATAAAATGCATATTAAGCCTAAAAATAGAAAAGATTTACAATTAGGAGTTGTTTCCTCTTGAGCAGCCTGGCTACACATGCAGAGGAATGTACAATTTTGTTCCTGGAATTGGGCCACGGTGCGTCTGCTCCGGGCGGGTGCTGTTAGCCGAGCCGAGGGCTGAGCGCTTGGAGGATGCAGGGCATTAGCCATTTAATCTTCCAGGTTATTGAATTCTCTTTGACAGTGGGGTCAATGTTTCCCCTGGTGCCAGGAGCACAGTGCAGCCAAATCTACCTGGCTAGGTGCAAACTCTGCCTCTTTGCAGTGCTGCTGGAGGAAACGTTCCAAAATGCCACCTGCTAGGCTCCAGCCTGCACACGCAGCCTTGGCGGTCACGAGTGGGTCACAGCTCCAGCTCAGCTGTTTACAGAGGATTGTAGGTAGCATTATTGTCCTTGTCACAAGAGAGGTTTGTGTGGAAGTAAGAATCGCAGATGCTTTTGCTGCGTGACTTAAAAAGCCAACCTTAGGCTATACATCCATCCAATTTAGACACTGTGTGGTTGCAGCCCTGGTGTGAAATAACTGCATTGAAACCTCTCAATCCAGGGGCTGGGGAGATAGCTCCGAGGCACAAGTGCCTGCTGGGCAAGTGCAATGCAAGGTCGTGAGTTCGAACCCTGGTCCCACAAAAAAAAAAAAAAAAAAAAAAAAAAAAAAAAAAAAAAAAAAAAAAAAAAAACCTCTCAATCCACATGGGGATAGAATATTAGTAGATGAGCTTTTCCCAATAATCTGAGGAGGGGGTCGAAGTCAGCTCTGCCCAGGATGTATAAACGATACACAGCAGAGGGGCAGGCTGTAGTACTGCAATTTGTTTAGAGTTGAGGAGATGGAGATCTAACCGTCTATTAACTTGACATCCTCTGAAATTACTTCACCTGTGCCTGAGTAAATGTGAAGGATTTCCATTGGAGCAGGCACATTTTTGTAAAAGGAATGTTAAAAATAATCCTATAAAGTTGGGGAAAATGTTTTCTTCTTTCCCCTCCCCCATACTAGGGATGGACCTTGGGACCTTTTCTTGACAAGCAAGCACCCACCCTGCTGAGCTATATCCCCAGCCCAGGAAGTTTCGAGATGGCAAATTTATTTGACTAAAGTTAAAATTTTCTGCAGCTAATTGTCCACACACTCTTGGAACTGAATCATTGCATTTTACTTTTTTTTTTTTCTTTTTTCTTTTTTCTTAATGTATTTGGTACCAGTTCTCACTACACAGCTCAGACTCGTAGTGGTCCTCCTGCTTTCAGCCTCCCCAGTGATGGGATTTCAGGGGCACACCACCAGGCCCGACTTGGGTGCACGCTCAGCGTGCCTGGGGGCGGAGCTGGTGCTGCATAATGTGCTAGGGTTCAGAGCCCCGCCCCTAGCTCGCTGAGATTCACTGTTTTGATGATTACGCCGCGTGAGCCTGGTGCTGCTCCCTAGGTGCCTTTGTCAGGGTAATGTCATGTGTGCAGCAGCCCGCTGAAGTGCCAAGCGGTGTTAGTCTAAGGGCCACCTGTGGCAGTATACAGTCAAGTGCAGCAGACCGGGTAACATGGCAGTCCAGTGGTCCTGGCATCAGACGCTGAGGCTCTGGACCAAAGTGATTTCTAGTGACCATGCACCTAATGGATTCCAACGTTTTAAAACTGCCGAAGCCTTATCATTCTTTATTCTGTATGATGCTAAGGATCCATGAATGTGAGAGACTAATACATTTTCTCAGAGGGAAAACCTTTGTCAGAGTCCTATAAGAACATTCTGTGAAGGGAGGAAACCCTGGAGACATAGTAGATGTCTCGTGTCTGAGGTGATGTCTTGAAGTGCAGAGAGGAGCAGAGCTGGGCTTGTGCAGGACTCTCCATTTCATTCAGAGAGAAGGAGGATAAGTCGGCCCGGAGCCGGGCTAGGACTCAGTTAAGCTGAAAGAGCAAGCAGGTGCCAAGTGGGCTCCGTATCTCCCGACGGGAATTGCAGAATGCGAAGGGGGACTCGCTGGGGCGCAGAGAGCTTCACCGCCAGGTGAGCAGCTGGCCGTGGTCGGGTTAATGGGGCTGTGGTCTTGCCTGAGGAGCGGACAGTGGTATGAAAGACAGCCGGCAGTTGCTCGGAGACTGCAGGGCGTTCAGGGTGGATGTGGTAGGGCGGTGGGCACTGAGCGGATCCGAATGGTGGTGTCATATGAGCCTATAGCTGCATTTGTCTGAGAAGGGGAACCACTACTGCTTGTAGATCAGTATTTCTGTGACAGCTACTGGAACTACTGCTGCACAATGACCAGCTAAGATCTTCAGGTCACAGCTATTGGTCAGCCTGCTCCATGTTGCTACAGCTTGGCTCTAGAACCTGCGGGCAGAAGATGCTTCTCTAAGACAACAACACCTCGTGGCAGTGTTTTGTAAAACTTACCTAAGAACTCTCTTTCTTTCTTCTTCCTATTTTTGCTGTCTCCCTTGCTTTATAAACCTGCAGACATATCTGTATTCCCCTCTCTTCCATGGAATACTCTTTCTTTACTTCAGTGCATGAGACACTTAAGGTCCAGAGGATAAAATATGGATCTCTACCTTGAAGAACACTGAGAACAGCCGCAGCGCTCTGACTGTGTCATCTTGGGTACCTACGTGCAGGGCGTCAACCTTCTGATGTGGGCATGGAAGTGTGCTCAGAGCGTTGTTGACCAGACCATCGAGTCTGGCCCACCACTGAGGCTTAGTGCTCACTAGTTCTGTAAAGGTCAGGATAGGGGTCCAAAGGTGGCCCATCAGAGAATCCTGGTGTCTTAGCGTTTTATGCCGCACCCTTGATTTTACTTAGAAAGAGAGATACTTTCGATGTTATTGAGTAACAAGGTGGTAGGGGGAGTAGCATTGTTCAAAGAAGCACAACCAGAAGGGCAGGTTAGGAGGAATCGATCGATCACATGTCATAGAAGCTGCGGCACAGGCCAAGTTCTGCCCTCCACAAGCGGGAGAGTGAGGGCGCCCAGGGGCGCAGTGTCCCCTGGGTCCCAGGGTCTTAGACTTCAGCAGGCACAGGAGGTGGGTTGGGACTTATACCTGCTGTGCAAGTCCGGAGCGCAAGGCCTAGAGATGGCCAAGTCTGGGGGCAGCAGGACCTGGATCTCTCAGCTCAAAAAGACAGAGAAATTCACCCTCCTGGTACCTCCAGAGATAGTTGGTGCTCACCCACACCACAGGGGGAGGATCTCCTCAGATTCTGATTCACATGCCACACGATTTATGAAACATCCTCACAAGCTTGCTCAGAATATTTAGCAGCTCTGGGGATATCGCTCAGCCCAGCGAGGCCGGCAGATAAAATCAGACATCAAAGTGGTTTCAGAGACATGAACACTGCATCCGATGGGTTAAGGTTACAGACGCACCCCCAAAGTGAGTGCAAGATGACTGGTGGATTCTTTCTTGCTGGCGCGGTTAAAAAGGCAGAGCCTGCTGCGTAGAAAGCCCCGCCCTAGCAAAGAGCTGGGCTAGCAGTCGGAGGAGGTCTCCTCAGCATCTGGGGAGCCTGTGTGACACCCCTCATTGACCCAGCGAGCAGTGTGGACTTTGCAGAAATTCAGAGTAAAAGGCAGAGGGCTAATGACCAGGAAAAGCTCCCCACAGTCCTGACTCCAGTAAACGACTATGGACGGTGTACAGAATTCCGCAACATTCACAGGCTCATGAAGAACTTCTTGTTTTTATTTGTTTTGCTTACTTCTGTGACTTAAAACCTAGCAAACTGGACTTTCTGCTCCTGGGTCTTTCTTTCTTGGTTTCTTTGATTGATTGCTGGTTGAAAATGGAGCACGTCCATGCAGTCCTTTATCTCATGGTTAGTTTTCCCCAACTTTCTGGCCTCGACGCAGGAAGCCACCCGAGGACGGCTTAGCAGCAGGCTGAGCCTGCCAGATTATGTCTTTACTTTAATTTGGCAATGAACTGGTGCACAAACTGTGCTGTAAAACACTGCCTCCAACGACGTCTCTCAGTCTGTCCTAACACCTCACTAAACACGACGTGTTAGGAAACATTGAGAGCGAGAGAACACAAAGAGCAGATGTAAGTGGAAGGCAGAAAGGCAGGAGGAAAGTGCGACAATGTGCCTGTACCTCAGCCTTGCATGCACGCTGGGTAGGGGCCGCCTGGCATCTGTGGGAGCCTGCGCAGGAGGACAGGCTTGCCAGGAAGTGCACCATGCTGTACGACAACAGGAGCACTGCTCGCATGCGGGCCACTGAGCCTCTCTCGGGGAGAGGCCTCCGGTGTGTGTCCCGGTCTGGCCAGGCCTCCTCCTGCTGGTGGCTGAGGCGCAGGACCCCCCGCTGCCCCTGGCTGCCAGTGGAGGGCAGCTCTTTAGCTCTCTGCAGGGCCCTGTTTCTCCACCTTGTGGATGTGTAAGACCCTGTAAGCCTGCAGCTCAGGTCCTATGCAGACATGCAGCTAGAGTAGCTAGACAAAGCAGGCGGGAGTTGGGGAGAACAGAGGGACAAGGGGTGCTCGTTGCACTTCTCAAGCACTCGGGGTGTACCCAGGCTCTTCGTGCTAAGTCCTCAGGTTGCCCTGGCAGAGCTTGAATTTGAGAGGTTCCAGCATCTGCATCAGTGCTGGACTATTGGACAGGACACCCCCAAACTAGGAGATTAATCTGAAGCAGGTAGCTTCAGTGTGGAGCTCCAGCCCACTGTCCTGTCCAGAAGCGTAGTGAGGCCAATGTCCAGAGAGCCTCAGGTTTCTTCCAGAGTTGTAATACTGCTTCCACTGTAATGTGGTGTCTTCTTATTTTTAGTTGTCTACAACTCAAATAGTTCGAAAAACCATAGAAATCACATCACTAGTGTCCTGCATGGATCCCTGAACCACTTTTTTCCTATTTCCTTCCATCATTCTCATTATCTGCTTTCTTCTCCCTATCAATTTTATTTCAGAAGATGGCAAACTAATTAGTGATTTTTCTAAACAAAATAATTACATTAGATGAATGATCCATTCTGTGGAGGGAGACAAAACAGGAGAGTTCCGTGGGTCAGTCCTGACTTTGCAAAAGCTCTAGAATGTTCATAAAAGTATAGTCTCTCACTTGTCTGAAGCTGTGCCCGACGGCAGTCCAAATGACATTGTGTGGGGAATCTCCTCCATGGCCAAACGTCTATAGATTCCAAAGAATCACAGTTTGTCAAATAGTAGAAGATGCTACGTTCTGCAGACTGGATTCACCTTTAACATTTTGTTGCACACATATCAGAGACAGACAAAACCAGGATGTTTTCTACAGGGAAGAAGAAGGTTTTGATAAAGGAGGCTCTGCCCACAAATAATGGAGACACAGAGATTAATAACTGAAGTTGTACAATGACTCGGAATTTTGTTGCAGAAGAAATACTTGGCACTTGACATGGAAAAGAAGCGGGGCTTGTCCTGGCTCACAGTTTGAGAGGGTTTGGGCTCTTTTAGGTTGGTCCAAGGTAGAAACTTTGTGCAGAAGAGAGGCAGAAGAGAGAGACTCACAGTATTTGAGAAGCGAAGAGCAAATGAAACAGTGAGAGGAAGAGGAAGCACAGATCCACCCTCCTGACCCGTGGAGATGCCCCTAGAAACGTGCTTCTTTAACTTTCCAGGAAATCTCAAACACAGCAATCTTGACAATCAACATTAACCCTCATTGCTATGAAAAAAGTTTCTTCACATTGAACTAAGAGAAAGTAGCTGTATGCATAATCCATTGTCCCATAATTGCAGTAGGTTATTGACAAAACTAGCAAGGATGGAAGCTATTGATTTAAGCCTTTTACAGCCCAGCATACTAATCTGACTTTATGTTTTATGCCTCATGGTTAAACTTTTCTGCTGGGTGATTAAGGGCAAGTTAAAGCAAGACCTGTATAACAAAACATGCAACTTTTGTATCACCCAAGGTCAGTCAAATCCCCTCAAGATTTACTTTGAAACCATGTACAGTGCTTTGTAGAACTGTTGTCCATCTGGATGAGTCACAGCCGTTGCTTAACCAATTTGCTCTCTGTGAAACCCTGAGAAAATGTTTTCTCTCTAGGTCATACCTACACCCTGTGCTCTGCATAACTACTAGAAGGACAACATGCATTATACGAAATACTGAAAATGTACTACTAACATGTTTGGAAACTGAAAAAAAAAAAAATCCAAAAATGATTTTTAAATTCTCTTTGTGTCATCTGTTTACTTATCCATTAAATAAATTTTAATAGAAAGTTACCATGTCTGAAATACTGGAGACATAAACACACACACACACACACACACACACACACACACTCACACACACACATTAACCATCACACTAACTTTACATTAAAACCATGTGGAAGATTAATAGAACAGCCTGATGCTGGCAAAATCATAGAAGGTGATATGGTACAGCTCTATACAGTAAGTCCAATCATTATGTGCTGAAAACATGAACTGACAACGATTTAAGAAAACAGCATCATCAGAATCACCATTTTAAGGCCTGGCTAAATAGCTACGTGGCTTAAAATGCCTGCTTACACAGACAGTGGCCAGGGTTCGATCCCACTTGCATGCAGGCCCCACCCCCAGGGCACGCTGAGATGGTCATTGAGACCAGGCATGGTGACAGGCACCTGTAAGCCCAGCTCTTGGGAGGCTGAACACAGGTGGATCACTAGGAGTCTGGCCTACGTAATGAGACCCTGTAGAACCTGTAGATCCTCACTAAAATACAAAGATAAATATAAAAGATAAATATAAAAAGTGTCAGCCTTACACACACACACACACACAATGGTACAAAAAAGAAGCTGAAGGCCAATGTGTCCGATAACCAATGATGGAATTTAATTACTTACGTAACTATTTTTTGTTAAAGAAATGTTTCGAATTTTCACCTTTTTCCTACAAGTTCCTGAGCTTTGTTTAAGGACTTTTACATATATGTTTGCTTTTGAAAACATCTTTATTCCCTTTTCTGACTGCAGCTTTATACAGGGCCAGCGCTTATCATGCCCCTTGGAATTTTGGACCTTCCTTGGGAAATAATGACTTTTTACTGATGAAAGAGACAAGACGTTACCATTTTCAAACTGTGTTCATAGCTATTCACATTGACTGGCAGAGCGAGGGGATGCAGTTCCAGCCCTCCAGCCCAGCAGGGCATGCACTGGCAGTGGGGAGAGAAGCATGCCTCAGTGATGCCGCACCTCCTGCATAAACTGCAAGGAGTCCTAACTGAGCTCTCAGAAGACTGTTCAAGGATGCGTATATAACGCATGTGAAGCGCGGCCCAGCGGGTCACAGCAGCATTCCATAAATGCTAGCCAAGCTGTCACCCAAAGACGGGCTGTACTGAGACTGGAGACAAAGCCTGCCTTTGTCAGGATAACCTGAGTCCCTTGTCTGTCAACCAGGGGAGAATCAGCCCTGGAACCCGTGTTGAATGTCTTTTACATCAATCACTAGGAGCTATGTCGGAACTAGAATGACTGCAGTAAGGAAGAACTGATGTGCTGTGCTTAGAAAAATTATTGATTACACTAACAAGCCATTAACTATTATTTGTCTTCACGGTAATGGTAATTCTGTTTCTTTTTGAATAGGCCTAGAAGCTCCTCAGTGTCAAAAGGTAAGATTGAGTTAGAAGACAAATGGATCTTTGAAAGGCAACCCCTGGGGATATTCAAATAATTTCTGCATAGGCACAAACACTTAGGATGCTGTTGTCTACCTAATGTCTTCATGGTTCCTCAGGCAAAGCATTTAGTAATAAAACACTCAATTGTTCATACCAAAGCGTTGAGCATTTGATATCATGCTGGCTTGGCACAATGTTCATGCACTTGAAATTTCCCAATGTCAAAGCCCATCACTAATCCCATGAATATGTAAAGAATTTATGTGTCTAAGAACCAAACAGGCAATTAGAGTGGAAACCAGGGAGCAGGCTAAATGTCAACCCTAGTCTTTGTTTATAAAACAGATTCCCAAATTGGAACGCCATCACATGCAGAGAAAGCCTGCGCTCAATAGAGATACTATGCTTAAACAGATTGTGTCATTACGCAGCAGATGTTGCCTGCAATGGGTTGATCAACCTAGCCCTAACGATTTGAAAAAAAGTTGCACCACAAGAAGGAGAGGAAATGAAAGTTTATAAACAAGTGATTAAGTTTTGTACAAGCACAATTTTGCCATTGGGTAGATAGATAAGGTTCAACATAAGTGGTCTACGTTTGCATGTACAACCTTTTAGCAGCTTTTGCTGTATTCTAATCCACCAATACTCACCTGTAATGAAATTTAAGGCCAATAGTGTGCTCTGCTATTTTCTTTAGAACTCCAGGTCTGGAAGCACACGAGGTGTCCTCCAATCCAAATGGCTCTTTGTCACATACTGACCTTCCCTTCTCAGCCAGCTCCTGTTCCATTTGTCTAAGCCTGCAATCCTCAGACTGTCAAGCCCAGCTGTGGGGGCTGCGACAGGCATTGGTGACAGCTGAGGAATGACCAGCGACGCATTTGATAAATCCAGTTGCAAGGAAGATTGATGAAGCCGGCATCGTGTCATCATTTCTGCTCACTCTTGATTTGCAAAGATCGAACGCTCAGCCTTGGTGCTCACCTGGCCTCTTGACCTTGCAGAGAGTTGGATCCTGTCTATGTCAGCGCTCTGCGACTGGTGGTAGGACTGCGGCTTCCCACCCGGACTCTGTAACTTGGATGTGCACTTCCGTCTCTCCATCCCCAGAGAGTCTCTTGTTGTTGATCAAAGAACAGAAGAACATGCCACGATTTGCTGCTTTGTGTATTTGTTCACACTGTGCCATTCCCCTGGAACACCTTCTCTGCATCCTCAAACTTAGAAATTTTAAAATTTTCCTCCAAGGACACCTTGAAAGCCTTTTCAGATTCCCATGTTTTTCCTCTCTTACACAGCCCTGACAGCAGTCTGGGCTCATGTGCACATTGTTATCAATTGTCTGTGATGTCCCTGGTAAGATAACTTTCCCACTGAGCAACCTGACCCAGGGTACATGTGGCAGTGGTAGCTAAGGGAGTGGTCACACTTCCTCATTGTTGCTATCAACCAGCCATGGCCACGATGTGTTGGCACTTGGTGAATGAAGTTTTGCAGAAGCCTGTCACGTGCTGCAGGATCTGGTCTCCGTTTTGCATGAGTTCTGGCCCTATCTCGTGCTGAGGATCCAGAGTATCAGAGCATATGTTTGAAGACCATTTACTTCTCTGGGATGATTCTTTCTTTTCCTAGTGAGTCTGGTGGGAGAAAATAGAACTTAATATTCGCAATATTGCAGGCCTCGCATTAGAAATTTATTTGAGGTCTTTAAGGTGCCTACTTTTTCCTTGCTAAAAGCATGCAGAGGCAGCAATGAGAACAGGAGAGCCTGGAGGAGGATGGATGAGTGTGTTTTGCGGTGGCCTTCCCCAGGGCAGTATTAGGAAGAGACAGACAAACAGAACTGGCAGAGATTTTGTCAACCTTTTCAGCAAGTGTGGCTTGCAGGCCACTTACCTCCAAAATGTTAAGGACAGAGACAGAAAGAGGAGGAACCCAGAAACTTCGAATCACCAGCAGTAGGAATTTGACCAGTGAAAGCTTGCCAAGGAGTTGTGTAGAGGAGACCCAGGAAGCTGCCCCCAGCTGGGGAAGTTACCCCAGAGCTGCATCTGATCTAAACAGCCAATGCCTTAAAATACTCCAGCACAACACTTACCTTCTGTGATGTTACCCTTGCACCAGCTTCCACAGAACGGATGTCCTTCCATCAACGTTCTAACTGCAAAAGTGAATTCATAGTGTGTACCTGTCTAACTTTCCAAAAAAGGGAAGATGTCCTCATCTGGTTGAGGAATACTAAAGGGACTTTTCAGGGACAGTGACAAGTGCAGGCTTGTGCAGCTACATGGTGGTGTTGAATTTTTCTTCTTCTGGTAGAAAAATGCCTGTATTCTGGGGATTTGTCCAATATATGGATGGTCAGAGGTGGGAAAGGATAGTATGTTATGAGACTCACTTTCTTTTACCCTGTCTTAACCTGCTGTAGATTAGGAATCTAGAGCAGTGTTGATGAATATCATTCTTTTTCTTTCTTTCTTTCTTTCTTTCTTTCTTTCTTTCTTTCTTTTTTTTTTTTTTTTTTTTTTTTTTTTTTTTTTTTTTTTTTTTTTGTCTTTTTGAGACAGGGTCTCGCTCTGCAGTTCAGGCTGGTCTTGAGCTCACTTTTGTAGCCCAGGCTGGTCTCAAACTCGCACCAATCCTCCTGCCTCAGCCTCCCGATTGCTGGGATTACAGGCGTGCACCACCACTCCCGGCTCATTCTTTTTCTTGATTCAAGCTGATCAGTCCTTTGGATTTTCTCATTATTATGCCTTAATTCATGTCCAATGGCCCACTTGCAGTTTCGCTGGTCACCTGAGGAGGTTGCCAAGAGGCCTGAAGAGTTGGCTCTAAACTCACAACAAAACTAAGGCTTGGGATGATATTCTTTCCCAGGAAGAGTATTTTTATCTGCATTCTTCTTATAGTAGACAATGCAGACAAACCAAGCTAAAGTGCGATGGGGCTTAGCGGACAAAAGCGCCTACTTAGGCAAGCTCAGGGACCAAGTTGTGATTCCAGGCACCACATTCCATGGCAGCCCCTCCTCCAGGGCTGGTGAGCCCTCCAGCCTGTGGGCATACTGACACATGCCTATAATCTCAGCCCTGGGATGGCTGAAAGCAGGAGGATCACCATGAGCGTGAGTTGTGTAGTGAGACACTGCAACAACTACAGAGAGGGAAAGAGAGAAAGAGGAGAGAGAGAGAGAGAGAGAGAGAGAGAGAGACAGAAACTATTTCTAAACTTCCAGAAAAGGAAGGTGGCAGGAAAGATAAGTGCTGCCAACCCCAGAGCACCAAGATGATCACGTGTGGAGGGTTGGCCTTGTGGCTGCTGATAGGCCTTGAGCAGAGAGGATTGTGGAGCCTGTGCTCACTGCATTGTATTTCCTAAAGCAAGGAGGAAATCTCAGGGCACGATGCCTTAGGGCACGGAAGATTTTCTGCCTAGCATGTTCAATCAGAATCCTTCCCTATTCCCTCTAAAATGCTTGCTCCTTCTGTTCATTTTTTCCTGGATCTTATACCAGAGCTGGTAGAATGAACACCAATGTGCTGTGAGAATGGCCGTTTGGGTGCATCACACAGTGTTCATAGCTGCACGGTGCTCTCCTAGATCAGGCCCAGGGTGCTTTCTTTCTCTCGCTGGCCTCTGGCTTCTTCCCTAGACTTGACACCTCCGGAGAGTGGCAGCTGCTTTCTCCTGGCTCAGTTCTGGGTTCTGGCAATCAAAAGCAACCCTGCAGTTGGAGATAGACAGGAAGGGAGGTCAGTCTTTTTTAGGTGCTGCCAATAGGATGAATTTTATTCAAGGACATTGACTTTATCCACGTGGAAAGCCTTATAATTGAAGTGAGATGGAACCCTTTATAAAATGCTTTGTGAGGCCAGGGCCAAAATATTGGATATCCTTGTAGCTCTTCCTTTTCTCTAGGTTTTTGGTCTGCAAACTTATATTGTTAACTCTCCAGAAGACAAGCTTAGTGATATTAGTACCCTATTATATAGGCAGTTCAGCTTAACATCACTGGCTTTCTGAACATCACGTATCTTAGAGTTATCATGGAACCAATATTCCCCATCAATCACTTATATTCTAATAAATCCCTATAGAATGTAATTAAAAATTACACATTTTCACACAGAAATTTAGAAATCTACCCATATACAAAATTTGTAGCGAGTCAATCTTGTGGCACCTTTTTTTTTTTTTGTTATTCTATTACCTTTTTTATTTAAACAAATATTTACTTGAGAGAGAGAGAGAGAGTATAGCAATAGTGGACATGACCTTGGAAGCAATATGCAAAATACAATGCTTGGTGGAGCAGGCCTTTGCTCTGAGTCTGTAGGCTTAATTAGCATATCGGTGTGAGTGGCTGAGAGATGTTTTCTCCCTTTGTGAGGCAGCACTAGGGTGGACAGTCACCTTCTTGGTGGGAAAATATTTGAGTGAGCAAGTGGAATATGTAGTACATTTGGTGGTGAACTTGGAAGGCCCCACCTGCGGGTGCTCAGGGATTTCACATGTGCCAATATCGCTAGGCTTTATTTGAAGACATCGATCTCGAGCTATGAACTCATGAAGGCAGCTTGTATTCCTCTACCAGTTTACTATTATTTATTTTCTGGAAAGTCTGAGTAGGAGATTTGTATGGTGCAATACCAAAACATTTTTTTCTTTTCTTTCCTACTGTTACTAGGTTCTAGAAATCTATAACTAATCTAGAATGATGAGAATAACGATATCTATAAACTTTGTGGACATACTAAAGAACAAAGGAAGATGAACATGTATTTTTGAGATATTTTAGATCAGAAGAGATTTTCTATTTGCACAGTTACAGGGCTATCTTGAAATATGACTAAAAATTGATGTAAGGCTATGTCCTACGGTTTGACAGCATCTGTTATTATATCATAGGTGCTTGTTGGTCAGGCCAGTGGTACTCATAGTGGACAGGAGAATGTTTGTGGAGAAAGTGGTCTTCGAAGGTCGTATCAGCACAAAAACAAGGCTTGAAGCAATCTTCGACAGCAGCACAGGTAGCACTGGTTAAGGCACAGGAGAGAGACTGTGCCCAGGATAGGGTGGGAGGGTGTCAGACCCCATCCACTAAGACCACAGCTAACTTTACTGAGCTGGAATTAAAAAGTATTTCACTGAACTGAATAAGAGAAACTTGGTTTATTGGGCTGCTTTTCATCTCACTGCTTGTGAGGCCTCTAGATGCTCACAAATAACACAGCAGCCTCTTGAATATGTAAACAAATATGAGATATAGCTGGTGCATCCACAGGCTCCGAGTCAAAGCCTGAGGGGGATGAATTTGAGCAGTCCCTGTATGGAGCAGGGATGGAGATCCCTTAGCACAGCCAGGCGATGCCTTTGAGTTTATGTGTGGAGCTTGCAGGATCTCTGTGAGTCTAGCCTGCATGCACAGAATGGTTATCTTGGACCATCTTGATTATTACGTTTGCGTGAGTCTGTATGCAAGGAAATACATGCTATGCTAATGACCATTTGCATATAGACACTGGCCCACTTCAGGGCTATAACCTCTCTTCACACTTAACTCAGAGAAGGCTCCGAGTTTTAAAAAACAAATAGATCAAGTAGGGAAGTAGAAACGTAACGTGCTGCAATTATCAAAGCCAGCATTTTAAAAATGCAAGATGGTAAGGACTCGTGGGGAAATGAGCATGCGGCAGGTACACGTGGGCTCCTCAGCTTTGGGTCAGACATGAGAGCCAGGCCTCTTCCATCTGTATGTGAGGAACTGTCTCTCCATCTTTCCTTGGAATTAGTAGACTGTATCAGACATGAAGTATGCCTACGAAGCTTTTCTCCCTGCTGGGAGGAAGCGTGTTATCAGCTTCCTGTCACTATGACAAAATACCTCAGGCATTCCACTGAGAATCAGCTCCTATTTTTAAGGGTTCCGCCTCGTGGCCAGATTGTGCGGCTGTTTCGAACCTGTGATGAGGGTGTGGTCATAGAGAGAGGTCACAAAGAGCTAATCTACTCATGTCCTAACTTAAGACCCAGTGAGAGGATCAGGAAGGGGCTGGAACCCACAGGCACCTTTGGGGTGGCCTCCTGCGGTGACACAAGCCCACCCTTAGGTCCTCATACACTAGTGCTTCCACCACCGCTCTCCACTCGGTAGTCAGAGCCAATCAAGTTACTGGTTTAGTAGTGAGACACTCCATAGTTTTTTGGATTCCAGGATGTTTTCATGCAAAGGACAGGGCCACAGCAAATTTTTTCAAGGATCTGTAAGGAGTTGAAATGAGTCAGTACTTGGATAGGCCTGGTGCGTGTACAGCCTTGGCATGTCCTTGGACCCTCTGCTTTGAGTATGATGGCTGCTGCGGTCAGAGAGGGAAGGCCAATCAGTTTACCCCAGTGTAGCGTGACTTCCTTGTTCAGAGGTGGTGCGGTGGGCTGGGGTGGGGTGGGCTGCGGTGGTAAGCAAATGAGAAGCTGGACTGTGAGGGCTGGCAAGACCACAGGACAGGCACCCAGCAGAAGGGAGATAGTCCCAGTGGGAGTTTTCAAGTCAAAATCAAAAGGTACTCAGGAGCCAGAGCACCAAAGCAGCAACGTCCTCTGCGATGCCATCCGAGGATACTTTCCCTGACAGAAGCCCTTGGGATTACCAGTGGACGATTCCTGCAGGAAAAAGAAGGTAGAACGAAGAGCAGGTGGTCGGGAAAATAGACGCTTGAGGGACAGAGGGTGGAGGAGTCACCCCTGCTGGAGAAAGGTGACTCCGTCAGCCAAACAGGGAAAGAGCTGAAGCCGCGTAACAAGTGGGTTTGAAACTGTTCCTGGCCTGGAGCCCTCGAAACAGGGGCTTCAGGTCTCCACCTGTCGCAAGGGTGGTGAGTGGAATCAGTGGTCCAGTGCAGGCAAAGCACCCAGGCTACAGTAGGAGCTTAGTCAGAGAGACTTGCGCTTTTATAACCCAAGGTTCATCCAGGGCGTCTCATGAAGGCCAGCATGGTCCTTCCCTTGCCTGTGGGTTGGGTTCCAGTCCCTCTAATGCTGTCTTCACCCCCACTTCAAAGTTCCCCACACAGATTCGTGCCCCTGATTCCCTCAGCCAGATCCGTCCCTAGCTTGTCCCTGCTCCTCTCAAAGCTTTTGCCCCCTGCTATTTGCTTCCATGAGCGATGTGCGAGGCTCTAGCTAGCCTCAGTCCCAACCTGGGTTTAGAACCCAAGTGGCCATGGCATCGGAGAGCGTGACTGAGAGAAGCTGGACCACTACGAATGGTCCCATTCACAGTGGCTGCCTTGGGAGTTGCTGCTCAAGGGTTTACCAAGGACGGGCCAGGAGCTCCTCCATGGCCAAGCCTAGATCACACGCTTGACACTCCCTGCAGTGTCTCCACAGTGTGAGACAGCCCCTTTGTCACTAGGCTGGGTGGAGCGCGGAAACCTGGCCACTGTTCTCTTTCGCAGCACGTGGCTCTCAGAACTCGGCTATTCTTTCTGAGTCTCAGTTCCCTCAACTGTAAAGTGAATAATTCAATGTCCCCTATGCAGCGTTTGTGGGAGGAGCAGAGACGGTATCGGGATGTTCACCTGCCACAGGGCAGGAGCTCAGTACATAGACGTCTTTTCACTACAGCTCTAGACCGATGCTTGGCGATTCGATGTACTGTGCACAGGACCATGATGCTATCAATTTCTTTTCTCTACAGCTCTACAGCTCTACTGAATTTGGGAGAAGGTGGCAGCTTATCCAGGAAGGAGTGGTACCAAACAGGTTCTACTGGTAAGTCTCACTGTCCTTCTAGCCCAAGATCTCACTTAGAAAAAGAACCCAGACTCTCTGCCTTTGGCCTGACGAAATGGAGTGATTATCTTAAGGAAGCGTTGGAAGTCGCATCACAGATTTGTTCCTTTTCCCGAAGCCAGTGATAGTAGTGAGCAGCAGAACCTCCATGGATGCTGTCTTATTAGGTTTTGATTGATATTCGAGAAAGTATAGTATACTACATACCCAAGTAAAGGCTCACACCAATATGGAGATTTTATTTAGTCTCAAAGGAGATTTCAGATTCTGTCCCCATTTCTGATTCCAGATCATCAGGCTCCTTCCCTGGTCTTGTATCACTCACATGCGTGGCTCTTGGCGAGGGCCCCTTTCGGGTCCGAGATGGCTGTCCTGTCCTGTGTCCTCTCATGCTGCAAAGACAGCGTTCTGACCCCGCGTCCCAGTCTCATATGAGCACCGATCCCTCACGGTGTGCTCGGCTACCCCTCATCCAAACAGAATCATATCCTGAAATCCTACTGCCAAACACCACAGAAGATTAGTGGTCACGGCTTCTGCCTTTAGGGGGCAGCAGCGTTCAATGCGCAACACACACATCTGAATGTTTGCATTTCGCGAAGTGTTAGGCGTGCTGGTCTACACCTTGCTGCTTTGCTGAGACTGAAATGCATCATGGTGTGTCATCTTGTTTAAACAATGACACTTCTTTTTACTCTGGGATGCAATTTGGGCATAAAATCTCAGCATGTATTTAATAGAAAAACTAAGTTATACATGTTGGTAGGGTGTGTCTATGGAGGGAGAGACGTATGGGAGATGGTGACGGAGAATCAGGGAAAAAGAAAAAGAGAGAAAGATGAAACAAAACGTAGGATCCTCGGCCTCCAGCTCGTGAGGACTCCGGCGCGCGGGTGTGGGTCGTGCACCGGAAGGGGATTGGCAGAGGCTCCTCGTGGCTTCCGGGTATCTCAGGGCCTGGGTCTCAGCCAAGTGATGAGGACGTTAGGGGCCGCTGGGGTGCCTTGCGGTCATTGCTCTACGGTTTTTGCGTTTACTTCTGAGAAAGATGTCACTTGCTGACCTGTGATATGTCTCATCTGCCTGTGGAAAAACCGTGTCGGGGTTTCTAGGCTTCTGCTGAGATAAAACTTGCTACAAGAACTTGCTCAGGGTGGATGCCTGACTTGCATTATGCAGAACCGTATAAACGTGAATTAGGGAAGCCATCGAGCTTCCTGCTCCTGGGGCAGTGAAAGACTCTGCCCCTGTGCTCCTGCAGCCAGCACGCCTACCCGCACCTCAGGGGAGCACCGCCAGGCTCCCCGGGAGCCCTCACATCACCGGGCGCCTTCCACATCGGTAGGGTTTGCACAGAGCACACATTTTCATCTTTCTCATTCTCAAATAGTGCCTGAAACCCAGGTGGGAGTTTAAAGCCAGAGAAGTACAGCACAGAAATCTCTTAGAAAGCAAACACACTATCTGCAGGCCTAGAGACAAGCCATTCGCAAATGCAGGGGCTGGAAGCCCAGTCCGTTCTCCCCTCCTGAGGCGCCTTCAGCCGGGCTCTGTGTGGGGAAGCTTGCCCGACTCTCCCAGGCAGGCCTCTTCTGGAGGGTTGACAACTTAAGCATGCAAACCAAAATATTACAGCCGTTACTTTAGGGTTACTTTAAACCCTTAATCCTGGCCACAGAAACCCCCTGGGCCTCCCCATGTCCCCGGAGCTGCAGCTACTCAGGGCAGCCTACAGAGGGCGCTCCTGCAGAAGCTGACTGGGGAGGGGGGTGCATTCTTGCATAGCTACTGCTTCCTGTGTGCAGCTGGAGGCCCCAAACCTGGGATTCTGGAGAACACCTGGGCATGGAGTCTGGGAGGGACCACAGGAGAGGAGTGTGCGCCACCAGACTTGCTTACCAAAATGGCCTCCCAATGAGCATGTTGCTGTTCTGCCCCCAATTCTCCCGCAGATGTCCAAGCAGAGACCCAAGGAAACAGTTTTCACTCAGCCCGCTCAACCTGGCACCAAAGCACCATCCTATATCCCAAAAAACCTGCCAGTTTTGTGCATCTTTTTCAACCACATATCACTTCCAAATAATGACAGAAACAGAACTAGTGGAATTGTCCTACCCCACGACTTTAAGACAAAATAAATAACCTCCTGCAGGTATGAGAATATTTCCCCAAGTACATAATCTATTTTGGGGTGCTGCTCCCCTTCTGCCTGAATCATTTTTCCCTTTTTATATCCTGCGTCAAGATCTGAAGTGTGGGGCGAAAAACTCTCAGCCGAGCTTGTATCTAATCAAAGGGGAACTACGGAGATAAAAAGAAAGCAAAAATGCACACACACACACACACACACACACACACACACACACACACACACTCTCACACAGACACACAGAACCAAAGAAGAAGAAACTAAGTAACGAAAGTGTGCACCATGCTACTGAGAGAAGGGCTCGCCACAAGCTACATGCCATCAAATGTAAAGTGCAATAATAAAAAAAAAAATCATTATCTCATGTATCAGTCAGAATGGTCACCAGCTGGAACATTGTAACGTTGCCATGTAGTTGCCAACTATAGCATTGTAGTGACTGTAAACATCTATTGAGCGAGGAGGTATTTAGGGTGGAAGGAAAGAGTTTCCTGGAATTGATGAAAAAGGCACTAAAATATTGGCTTGGAAAGTGGTAATATGGGAGGAATGTTGAGGAGAGGTAGCGCTGCATATTAATTTCAAGTCAAATGCTAGATAGGAAATCTTATCAGACAACTAGTTAGATGGTGTTAGGGTTTATGTCTAGTTGTCCCACCAAAGCCTCATGCAGTCATGAGCAGGGACTTCTATAGGTTGAGACTTGAGTCATGAGTCACTGGATTATGTGATTTAGTACTGATCTAGAGTTTGAGACTTGATCCATGATCCCTGGAATTATTTGTTTTAATACTGATGGGATTATCGGTCTGAGTACTGCTGGGACTATGGGTGTGGTCTAGGATGGATATCCTAAGGCAGAGAGCCTGATTGGAATATAAAGAGCAACAGAGACACAGATTCAAGCTGTTGCTGTTGCTCTCCGCTGCCCTGGTTGGTCGATTGCCTCTGTCACCATTTTGTTGCTGTTCCGCCACCATGAACTGGATGCTCTCTGCCCTGTTCCACTCAGCCTTGGGCCAGCCCAATATGGACTGAAACCTCCAGTAACTGTGAGCTAATAAACCTTCCCTTCCTTCATTTTGAGTGTTGGGTATTTGTCCCAGCAATGAGAGAAAAGTAACTAAGACAGATGGGGGAATAATCAATTCAAAACAGGTGAAGCAGCAAACCCAAAACTTGCGGAGACACCTCTTTTGACTGGGTAGAAAAACAGTCAGAACACATAGAGGAAACACCTTCTGCCCACCTTAGGAGTAGTGGATTCACCTAGGAGACCACCAGCGAGTGCTTAAGTATCAGAGTCTCAGGGCACAGAGGGAACCCAAAGCCATTCCACTTGACCTCTCCGTGTGGCAGGCATGTCTTCTAGAAAGTGCTACAGAAATAGAAGATGAGGGGCCTGGCACTATGGCTCAGTGGTCTAAAGTGCCTGCTTAGGAAAGCTTCGGCGGCTGTAGGGACCGTGGTTCGATCCCCAGCACCACATGCTGCGCCAGCCATGCCCTCAGGGCAGGCTGAGCTGACCATAAAAATAAATACATAAAAACAAACAAAAGTTCTGAAACAAGAAAATAAATAAATAAATAAACAAACAAACAAACAAATAAATAAATAAATCTTTAAAAAGAAATAGAAGACAAGGGCCTCTGGAACCAGAGAAATAATTTGTCTGTCAGGATCAATTTTGCTCGGTAGGGAACACTGAGAGCACACGGACCCGTCCCATGTTTTTTTATTGTCCGCTCTAGCACTTAACACATCAACTCCTCTAAACAGAATGATTTCATAATTCAGAGAGAGCTGTCAGGGTTTCCACAGACCTGGCAAGCTGTGCCCCAGGGTCGGGACAGAACTTGCACGTAGGAGATTTATGGTAAAGGGTTTTCCATGAGTGCCTCAAGTTTAAGGGAGATAAATCTCAGAAGACAAATGCCACCAATAATTGAATTACAAAGCCATTATCATGTGCTGAACAGAGCAACTTTATGACTCTATTGTGACAAGATGAAACTTGTTAGAATATTTATGTTCCTGCGATATTTTCTACATCACCATCCTGGAGGAAAGAGCAACCCTTCTCTTGACTTGCTGTGAGCACTTAGCCTGCCTGAGTGACTCAGGAGCCAAGAAAAAACAGCTGTCCAAGGGGAAGCCAAGCAGACACCGTGCACGCCTAGTGGGGTACCGGGCTCCCTTGAGCCTGCACTGCAAAAGCCTCCAAGCCTGGCATGGGCACTTCATTCTGTGCCCTGAAAATGGGCCCTTCCCCTAGCACCTGGGGAGATCCTGTAGTGAATCTGCCCTGCTGTCCTGTTACACATCAGCACCACTTTCTACTTCGGATCAACCTGAAAATAAAACTTAGGAATGAGACATTGTTCCACCTTTACATTTGGAAAAATAATATAACCTGGGGTCCCTGGTTGCTGAAATCTGACTCATAGACATAGAAAAGCTGAGCTGGCGCACCCATTCCATGGGATGAAAGGACAGCGTGTTACTTGTGCTGACACAGATTTTGTAAAAACCCAGGCTGCTATGATTCCTGGGACTTCAGCAACAACTCAGAATAGAAATGTGAAATTTGTGTATGGTTTCTCCTCTTCTAACTTTTTTATTTTTGACAAAGTGTAGAGTTCAAACACACTTAGCAGCAGTGTGGGCGGTGCCTGCAGGCTTCACGGCAGCCTACATAAGCATGAAGCAGGGCCCCCTCTACAGAAGCTGCCGTGGTTAAGCACTGTCAGCTCAAGCAGAGATATCATTTTAGTTTCCCCCAGATTTTTCTACTGATCTTCTTTTTAATAGTATAGGATTTAACCCAGAATCTCAGCTGTATTTAGTGTGCTTGCGATGACACTTTGGTTTGCACAAATCTGTAATAGTTCCTCAGTCCCTTCTGGTCACTCCTGACCTGAGCAACTTAGAAGGGCGCTGAGGCGGTATTTTAAAGAACGACCCTCCGCTGGGTCAGTCTGGTGTTTTCTTGTGATTACAGGGTTCGGTTACTGGGCAGGGTATCACAGAAATGCTGTGTCCTTCTTTGTGCATGTACAAAATGTCAGTGTCTTCTTACTGACGCTGGTAACCTTGGACAGCTGCTGGGCCTGGTATCCACCAGGTCTCTCCCTGAAAACATTTTTAATTGTTTCCTTCTCCAATTGCTAAGGAAGTTCGCTATATCTGGCCCACATTCAAGGGAAGGGGAATTGAGCTCCAGCTACTGGAAGGAGAAGATTTACACACTGTGTGAATATACATTAAAACACCTGCAAGGATTAATAAATGTTTTAGAGGTGATATTTGAGACTGCTC